>CAMXCT020004254.1:21022-42044 GCA_947184155.2 Cladocopium goreaui | reverse complement strand
TGAAGTCTCTTCGAAAGGTTTTGGATAGGGTGGCGGTTCCCACAGCTTTCCATGAATCTGGATACTGGAATGGAGGGTTTGAGACAAAAGGTAACCCTCAAAACCATGGTCATGCAACTGTTGATCCTCGCATTGCCTTGGAATCTGTTTTGCATCGCGTGCCGACTGCTGGAAGTGGAGATGGTTCCCTACTGCCTCGGGCCTTGCATGGCGGCAGTGGCGAAGATGCTCTACAACGTCGGGCTTTGCATGGTGCTGATTCTCTACTGCCTCGGGCCTTGCATGGCGGCAGTGGTGAAGACGCTCTACAACATCGGGCTGTGCATGGGGCTCCTAAGGTACCAGGCAGTGTTCGGGCTGCATATGTGCACGGTGAACACCATGACCGCGATCGGGCTTTCCAGCATGGAGAACATCAATGCGGCGGTCGGGCTCTCATGGAGCATGATCCTCATGGCGGAGTTCGGGCTTTTGCAGAGCATGGTGGACTCCGTGATGACGCTCGGGCTTTTGCAGAGCATGGGGGACTCCGTGATGACGCTCGGGCTTTTGGCTTGCATGGTGCTGTACCTGGACAAGCTCGGGCTCCTTCGATGGCCGAAGATCCAAGGCGGGGACTATTTGACTGTGGACCCGGACGCTCCTGTGAACTTCCACGGCATGATGTGGGGGGAGGTGGAGTGGGAGATGGAAAGTTTTTTGAGCGCACCTATGGCCCATGGTCGGAGGGCTCAGGATCTATGAACACAAAAGGAGAGCTACCTGATTTGCCCTCTGATTCGTCTCCTTTGCAATTTGGAGATTGGTTGCATTTGATCACGCCGATCATGAAAGACATCAGTGCTTCTGCTGGATGGTGGTGGGAATCAACTTTGCGTGAAGCGAAAGGATTCTATGAGGAGTGGCGCCGAAGTTCACCCCTGCAACGGATCCAAATCCAACCTCGACTACCTGAAGATTTGCAGGAGGCCCACTTCCAGAGAACTGAACAACGTGGGATCCAGATGCTTCTCAAGGCGATCCCAGCACAAGAGCAGCAGGCACTTGTCACAGATCGTGTGTTGAGCTCCACTGCAATCATCTACAAGCTGCTGGTGAGGTTTCAACCTGGTGGAGCAGGAGAGAAACAATTGCTGCTGTCTCAGTTGACAACAATCCCCAAAGCCAAAGATGTGACTGAAGCTGCGGCAGGCATTCGCAACTGGCGACGACATTATGGTCGAGCTCAAGAAGTTGAAGTTGCATTGCCTGATGGTGTCTTGTTACTCAAAGCATTGGACACCCCGCTGCAGTTTCTGGGCAACATGGATCCCCAAGCAGCATTTCGTTTGAGCCAGAGCCGGATGCAGCTTCAACTGGATCAACAACCAACACATCAGAATCTTTGGGCGTTTTCTCAGTGTTTGTTGGCTGAAGCCGAAACTTTAGCATTGCTTCAAACCTCCTCTACTTCAACAGTTTCAACAGTGCCCCTCAAACTCAAGCAGCTGGATGGCGACATGAAGTCTCCGACCAAGTTTTCCAATGGGGACCTCAAAACAAAACCCAGTCCAATGGCTGACAAACCATGCCGCTATTTTGCCTCTGAGAAAGGCTGCAAGGCGGGCAAAAGCTGCAAGTGGCTCCATGACTGGGAAAACCTCACTGACAAAGCTGCGCGCTGCTTTGTGTGCGGCAGCAAGGAGCACCGTAAGACAGATTGCCCTCTGCGCACCAAAAAGCCTGGTGAGCCGAAGAGCTCAGGGGGAGGGTCTGGACAAGGACGTGGGGGGAGTGAAGTGTCAACCTCGTCCACAACGACAACCTCTGCGATGGGCATGGGCGGCAAAGCCGGCGCAGCAGCAACGAAAGTCTTGCAGGGTGCTGATTCTTCCACTACTACAACATCATCTTCATCTATGGCATCCCCGGGGGAGGCAAAGTCTGGAGGTGGTGGGGATGACAATGGAAAAGGCTCCAGTGATGGAGGAACTGGTGGTGATCAAATTCCCAAAGCTGGATCAAAAGGTGGCACTGAAGATCTTCTACATGAGGCTACCCAGCTTTTGAAGTCACTTCGACTTCAGCCCAAGATCAACGTGATGCAGCTGGCTGGTTTAGACCGAGCTGAGGACAACTGGGTGCTGATTGATTCAGGTGCCACTCATGCACTTCGTCCTGCACATGATCTACATGAATGGAACAACGCAGAAAGGACTGTGGTGCAGCTGGCCACTGGTGAGACAGAAACCTTTCGTCTCAAGAAGGGCACCAAGGTGTTGTTGGGACATCCAACACAGACGACCTCAAGGATCGTGCCTATGGGTGGTCTCACCGCTCTGGACTTCACACTGCAATGGTCTGGAGATCAATGCCAGCTACGTGACGATGAGGGCAGGGAATTTGTGGTACGAGTTGTTCAAGGCTGCCCTATGGTATCTCTAGCAGATGGCCAGAGAATTTTGGAGTGGCTGGAGTGGTATCAGGTGCATCAACAACGGAAGCTGGCGATGGTGAGAACTCTGCTGGCTGATGATACACAAGTGGATCGACAGCGTTTGGACTTGGAATTGGCCTTGACCTACAAGTTGCGGCAGCTCTTTCCACATCTTCCTGATGAGGTCATGATGAGAGTGGTACCGCATCTGGAAATGGTCAAGACGGAGAACTTTGAGTCCAACCTTCCATGGAACCGGCACAAACGCCGATGTCTCCGTCAAGCCAAGCATGTGATCATCCACTTGTTTTCAGGCCCAGATCACAACTACTGGGATCAAAGATGCGCCAATGCCAACACCGAGGTGCTTTGCATTGATACTACATGCTCTACGCCTGCCAACCTCCATGATCGGAATGTGTTTGGCTACCTGCTCACACTTTGTGCCAGTGGACGCGTCAGAGCAATCATGGGTGGTCCACCTTTCAGGACGGTGTCAGCTCTGAGGTATCAACATGATGATGGTCCTGGGGTGCTGAGAACTGAAGAGCATCCATACGGCCTTCCAACTTTGAGCCCTGCTGATGCGGAACTGGTGATTGCTGATTCAGTTCTGATGTTTCGCTTTTGGTCCCTGCTCATGGTCGCTGAAGAGATGCGTGAGGAAACAAAGCCTCCGACGCAGTTTTTCATGGAGCAGCCGGAGGACCCAAAAAGGTATCGTTCAGAAGAAGATGTGCGACAGCATGGATACTTCTCAGTTTTTCGCACAGCTGAATGGAAGGCCCTGGCAGAGAAGTACAACTTGGTGCAGTACCACTTTGATCAACATCCGTTGGGGCACCCAAAAAGAAAGCCTACATGTTTGGCCACAAATGTGCAAGAAGTCCGGCACCTTGATGGAGTACGTGGCGCCCCTAGCAATGAAGCAGAAGCTGGAGCTCAATTTCGAGCCATGACAGTTGATCAAAGATGTGAAGTTTCAAGAACATGGTCGCAATGGGCCCTTGGACTGAAGAATGCGATTTCATTGGCCGTGAGCCAGCGGGTTCAGTGGCTTGACAGGCATCCTGATCAACCTCAACAACCAGCCGTCAGGACCCTGGGCTCTGCAGCTCTCGAGTCATGGAAAACGCACTACCTCCACGACCATATGCCCTCTCGTAGAGATTGCCAACACTGTGTCAGAGCACAGGCTCGGGCACGTCCACATCGGCGAGTTCAACATCCGGAAGCGTTCACTTTGTCAGTGGACCTGAGCGGCAAATTCACGCCGGGCATCAACCAGGAACAGAAGCAGTGCAAATACTTGCTTGTGGGGGTCTACACGTTCCCCATCACCAAGGATGGTGTACCACTGGCTTCTCCGGATGGTGTTGAACCTCAGGATCAACCGCTTCCTGGTTTGGATGAGCTCGAAGCCGAAGATGGAGTTGAAGAAGGGCAAGATCTATTGCAAGAGCAACAGGATGACAATGTGAAAGTGGAGGGTCACAGCGAAGATGAGGACCGAAAGGCCGAGAAAACGGCACATGGTTGCCTATTGGCCTGGCAGAAGCTTGTGGAGGAGTCCATGAACGTGACCGTGAAAAACATCACCTTTGTTGAGACTATCGAAAGTCGCAACTCCCAGCATGTCCTGCCGGCCATTGCTAAGATCTACAGCCGACTGCGACAACTTGGTCTTCCGGTGATGCGGTTGCACTCCGACAGGGCCAGAGAGTTCCTTGCAGCTCCCTTGCGCCGATGGGCACAAAACAGAGACATTGTCCTCACAAAGACAGCAGGGGATGACTACAAAGCCAATGGACGCTGCGAAGCAGAACTTGGCGTCACCAAGCGAGCAATTCGCACTGTGATCTCTGCTGGGAGGTTCAACATCAATCTATGGCCGTTGGTGGCAAGACATGTTGGAGAACGTCGCCTGCGAGCTCAACTGCGTGCCTGTGGCTATCCGGTTGGCGATTTGCTGAAGTTTGGAACTCAGGCATTTGTCCTTCGAAAGTGGTGGCAAGACAACCATGAAGAATGGGGAGACACCCGGCAGCCAGTTCTGGTGCTTGGACCTGATGCCTGTAGTACGTTGACTTCAACAAACTACTTTGTGCAATCCATTGACACGGGCAAGTACTTCTTCACGGCCGATGTCATCACCCCTGACTTTGCGGCGACGGAGACTGCAGTTCTTGGGCACGACGCTGATCAACCAGCTCATGAAGGTGCTGCTCCGCGACCAATAGGGGCTGACAATGCCATCTACTTGCCTGAACGCGATGAGGTCTCTCGCCCTGCTGGCATGGATCTTCAACCAGCACGACGACTGCGAGGCAAAACAAGACCTGCCATGTTGCATCGATTGATGCGTGCACCAATCGAGGGGGAGGATGATCCTTTTGAACCTCTGGGCCGTGTGAATGCACCATCATGGGAACGAGACAGCGATGACAGCTGGACTTTGGAAACAATTCCATCACCTGATTCATCTCTTGACGGATCTGGAGATGGGGAAGAGGAGGAGGCGCCTAATAGTCAGTGCGGTGGCTCATGCCTGACAGCCTCACAGGAATATGCAAGCTTCCTAGAGAAGGTGCAACACAACTTGCACATGTTGGTGATGGATGAGATGTCCCACATTGATGGTACGGCGGATGAACAAGCTTGGTGCATGCCCATCTTAAAAGAGATGTTGGTGCAAAAGGCGGAGGTCGAGGAGGAGCTGATCATGATCAATAGAAAAAACGAAGCTCTGGCGGGTGGAAATGAATTCCTGGTGACCAGAACGGTATCCAACAAAGAGGTTTGGGAAGACATCCAAAGTTGGGAGCCCTCAGTGAGAGCTGAATATGAGCAGCTGGTGAACCAAAAGCAGGCTGTGAAACAAATGAAGAAATCTCAACTTCGACAACTTGCTCAAGAAAGACAGCTCCCCATTGAGTTGCTCCCGGCCAAGATGGTCCACACCCGCAAAGCCAACACAGGTGCGTACAGATCTCGTGCCGTTGTATGCGGAAACTATCAAGATGTTGGCACTGAAGATCGATATGCAGGCGGTGCTGATGGCTGCCAAGTCAGGGCTTTGATCAGAACCGCGGCATTGCGGGGATGGTGTCTTGCTGGCAGTGACATCAGGGTAGCGTTTTTGAACGCTCCAAAGCGCGACACCACAAAGATCACTGCCATGGAGGTCCCAACCATTTTCAAGCACCTTGGATTGGCTGATGCGGAGGACGTATGGGTCATTGAAAAAGCCCTTTATGGGTTGGTGTCCTCGCCAAGAGACTGGGGCATACACAGAGATGAGGTGGTGCCCACGTTGCGCTGGTATCGGGACATAGGAGGTGTAGTTTTTGAAGGGCGCTTTGTCCACTCCAAAGATGAAAACCTGTGGCGCTTGGTGGAGGTCAATCAGGAGACTGGCGCTGAAAACTGGGCAGGCTTGATGTCAGTTTACGTTGACGACATCTTGGTGGCTGGCGAACCAAAGACAGTGAAGCTGGCTATGGAGGCGATCCAGAGCAAGTGGACGCTTTCGGAGGTGGAATGGGCAGCAGATAAACCTCTGCGCTACTGTGGCTTTGAAGTCAGCATGGGGGCAGCTGGAGATGGTTTCTACGTGTCCCAAAGCATGTATGAACAAGAACTTCTGACAAGATGGGGCATTGAAGAATCTCTACAATACCCTGCTTTCAAGGTCACGGAGGAAGAGGAGCACTTCACGGGGGAGATTGACCCAAATGAGGTGCGCACTGCCCAGATGCTCACTGGAGCACTTCTATGGTTGTCAACGAGGACAAGGCCAGACTTGGTTTTTGGAGTCTCGGCCATGAGCAGGCTGACAACAAAGAACCCCAAGAAGGCGGTGGAGATTGGGTATGTTCTGCTCAAGTATCTTCATGGAAATCCTGGTGGAATGCACTATCCACAAACGATTCCTGGAGGTGATTGGGGCCGCCGAGACCAGTTGAAAGCCAGACGGCATCAAAAGATGTTAGAGGTCTTTTCTGACATCTCCTATGCTGCAGGTGCGGACCACAAGAGCATCCAAGGCTTGGTGGTATACTATGCTGGAGTTCCCATAGCGTGGCAGTGTGGAGTTCAACCATTTGTGGCGCACTCAACTGCTGAAGCTGAACTCATCGCATACTGCGAGTCTTTGGTGGTGGGAAGGGCGACGGAAGCACTTTTGGCATCTATCTGGCAACAATGGGACTTCGAAAAGGTCATCTATGGAGACAATTCAGCAGCTATCAACTTGGCTCATGGTGTAACCACAGCTTCGTGGCGTACACGGCACCTCAGAATCAGAGCCAGTGTGTTGAAGGAAGCCTTGGATGAGACGAACCGCAACCGTGGTGGAGGATGGAAGCTCTTGCATCTCAAGGGCACTGAACTTGTTGCTGATGGCTGCACAAAACCTCTTCAAGGGCAGGCTTTTGCGCAGTTCGTTGATGACCTCGGTCTGAGAAGAACGACGAGGAGGGTGCACCGACCTGCTCAAGAAGAAAGACATGCGGCTGCAGCTGAACCTCATGGAGCTGCTATGAGAGCTATGGTGCTTGGCAGTTTGATTCTGTCGCGAGCAAATGGTTCAGCAGTTGATGAAAACGAGGACGAAGAGACCAGTTGGTTCTTTACAACAGGAGCAGTGCTGATGGCGCTTGGAGCGATCTACTCTGGGCAAATCCTTTTTGATGTGACGAAGTGTTGCTTGAGGAGATTGCAAAGTATCTCAACTGGTGAAGATCGCAATGAAGATGGATCTCTGGTGATGTCGGAAGATGAAGATTCGACATTGGGTGATGGCGCTATGAGACGGAGTGCACCTTCACGATCGGGCTCCGCAACCAACGAGGGCACGAAAAGTATGTCTTCAAGCTCGGGCTCAGCGTCCAGTGCAGGCGCCATGAGATTGAGGTCATCTACACAGTCGGGCTCCGCAACCACAGCTGGGGCTACAAGACAAACATCGTCTTCACGATCGGGCCTTAGCATGGATAGCAGTTCCTCTGGTGGTGGCATGAGATCTATTTCATGCGGGAGCGCGACACGATCGGGCTGTGGCAGCCCTTCTGATGATCCAGCTATTTCAAGCGGGAGCGCGACACGATCGGGCTGTGGCAGCGCTTCTGATGATCCAGCTATTTCAAGCGGGAGCACGACACAATCGGGCATCAGCAGTGCACATGTAGCGGGAAATCCTGCTACATTGGTTGACCATGCGGTTCCTGTTGAGAGCGAATGGGATGCTCTCAGTAGCAGTAGCGTAGGCAGGGTCAACAGCAACAAAGGTCCAAAGGGATCTTTCAACCCATGGAACAATTTTCAGCATGCACATAGAGGAAAAGGGTTATCCTCAACGGCATTGTCGAAGATGTACAAAGGCCGGAAGGAAACCTTGTAGAAAGCACGTAATGTGCGCCTTTTGGAATGCCTTGGGCCTCAAAGCACAAACATGTGCACAGTGACCCTGAGTTCACCGACCGGTGAAGGGGGAGTCCGAAAGGGCATGGCATCACAACAGTACTCTGAGGCATTTTTTGGCTGAAAATATAGCGTGGGTTCCCTTGATCACAAGTATATATATGTACAGATTATGTGCATATATACATATATATATATACCCGTGCAGGTACTAAAATAATCATGAAAAATCCTTCGTAAATGTAGATCATTTCCGGGAAAATAATTGATTTCCATAGCCATGTAAACGTTTGCAAGAGAACACATCACCAATTTTTGCATGTTAGGTCCCCATTTTTGGCCGTTTCGAGCGCGAAACGTTCCCAAGGTCTGGCAGTACAGAGATGCTGATCCACACTTTGGCTCTTGGCAGGCGAAAGAACTGAGCTCCCATTTGAAGGACGTCTGACGGATACGATGTTGTTTTTGAGAGAGATGTGGTGAACCAATGGTAAATGGAGAAACATTTCTATAGGTGATTTAATCATGTGATCATGCTTACACTTCACTTTTGTGGGGGAGATTCCTTTTGGTAAACAGCCCAGGGGTTGACATGTTTTTTCCCCGAGGCTAGTTCGCAACTTTTTGCTGGAAATCACCAGTAAGTCATGGTAAATGTAAATCATCAAACTCAATTGGCCATCTATCCCATTGCCCAGGTAGCCGTAGAATCCTCAGCATCACAGTTTCAGCATGTTTCAGCTGTGATTGGTTGATATATGTGATTTATGAATGATTGATGAATATGTATATGATTGTATGAGAGGTAAGTTGGTTCATAACTAGGCCGGGTGTTGAATTTACAGGAATTTCTATAGTTATACGAGGTCAAACACCAAATGATACTTTGGAGGGCCCTCCTGTAGGAGATGTGGCGATATTTCAATATACAGTGGTGGGTTGCCATATTTTTTAGAACTTTAGAGCCATATTCGGATGTTACATCGATTCGCAAATTTCCGCAGCATAAATCATGATGGTTATTGATGATTAAAATTCTCAGCTTCCCCTGACCACCCCAACTTCCGCCTCGTTCCAGGAGCTCCTGGTCGGCTATGAGTTGGAGATTCTCGAGGGCAAAGGCTATGTCGAGGTGCCGGCATGGGGGCTGTGGATGTGGAAATCTTTGGGTTTGTCAGGATTCATTAGGGATACATCCCATGAAATATGTGGAAATATGATGAAATATGATGAAATAGTTGAATCTTACATGAGTTCATCTTAATTATGCTATGCACACGGGATGTTAATGTTATATGAATTTATGGCATCTTATTAGTTCATCCAGCTTCAACGGAGCTAGTACTGCAGAGAGTGTGGACCTAATCATTAATGATTCGCATATTATGATATGAGACACAATGTGGTAAACCCAAAAAGCAAACATACCAACATTTTCAATGGGGAGATTTAATAGATATTTACTGATTATATCATGTAGATCCCTTTCGTAATTTCATATAGCCGTGGAAATTACATTTTTCCCCACCTGCCAGGTGAGGGTTGTTAGATTTTATGTCAGTTGCCTGCTCCTCCTCTCCTCTCCTCTCCTCTCCTCCTCATCTCCTCTCCTCCTCCTCCTCGTCGTCCTCCTCGTCCTCCTCGTCCAACTGCGACCCGCGATCCACAGTGTTCTCTGTCGGACCTCAACCACGACCATCCATGCTCAGTGTTCCCTGCCGGACCTCAACCGCGAGTATCCATGCCAAGTGTTCCCTGCCGGACCTCAACCATGACCATCCACGCCCAGTGTTCCCTGCCGGACCTCAACCACGACCATCCCCGCCCAGTGTTCCCTGCCGGACCTCAACCACGACCATCCCCGCCCAGTGTTCCCTGCCGGACCTCAACCACGACCATCCACGCCCAGTGTTCCCTGCCGGACCTCAACCGCGAGTATCCACGCCAAAAGATATGCCACATAGAGTGCCAGAAGATATGCCAGATAGAATGTTAGAAGATATGCCAGATAGAATGCCAGAAGGTATGCCAGATAGAATGCCAGATAGAATGTCAGCTAGAATGCCAGAAGATATGCCAGATAAAGTGCCAGAATATTTGCCAGATAGAATGCCAGCAGATTTACCAGATAATATGCCAGAAGATATGCTAGATAGAATGCCAGATGGAATGCCAGAAGATTTGCCAGATAACATGCCAGAAGATATACCAGATAGAATGCCAGATGGAATGCCAGAAGATATACCAGAACATATGCCAGAAGATATGCCAGAAGATATGCCAGAACATCTGCCAGAAGAACATCTGCCAGAAGATGCCAGGTAGAATGCCAGAAGATATGCCAGATAGAATGCCAGATAGAATGCCAGATCGAATGCCAGAAAATATGTCAGATAGAATGCCAGAAGATTTGCCAGTAACAAAATGTATAAATGTCATGGTGGGGATCACACGAAGTAAAGTAATTTAGAATATTTTTATAGGCAAATCGTCTATAAATCGGCAAGTTTTCGTAGCTAATGTTGAACTACCCGGAGGATACTTGAGTTTTGTCACTGGGTTCAGCAGATTGTAACACTTGCCTGGGTCAAAACCAGGTGACAGATAAGAGGAACAAATGCCATTTTCCGTAAAAGTTGTGTAGCCATGACTTACTGCTGCTTCCCGTAGGGAATGGCGGGATGATTCACAACAACTATTCACAACTATTCACAATCATTCCATTCACCAGTTATTATGGATGTACAGTTAAAATCAATTAACATTATGAACAATAGTATCTATACGATAACAACATTTAAATATGTGGAGGGCGGGCCAGACCGCGAGGCCCCGGAGGTAGTATGAAATACCAGTTCGTATATTTAAATGTAGTTACCGTAATATTAATAATTAACAATAAATCCCTACGTTTTGCGGTAATATGATGATGGATGGATCAGGAACCGAATCCAGATCTGAGCCTCAGCTCGGTCTTTTCACACTCCGCAAAGCAGCAAAAACACGAAACCTGTTATGAGTGATAGTTATGCAAATGTCATATAAATATGTTTGTGTAGATGTGTAGATGTGTAGATATATATATATATATGATGATATATGATGATATATAATGATATATGATGATACATAATGATATATGATGATATATGATGATATATGATGATATATGATGATATATGATGATATATGCCGTTTCGAGATGTAATGTACACTGCATGGTTTCTACTGTATCATAAGTTTTGTGCGTATTCATTATACAGCAAAATTAGACACCAAATGAGTGGAACGACAATGCATGAAATAGTACAAAGATGTACGTTAGACATAGATTTGCCACCATGCATTAGACCTAGATCCTTAAAGTACAATAGAGTAATTCTATCCCGACCTATATTGGCTCATGTTCATGGGTATAGATTGGACCTCAAAACTGGCCATGGGATCTCCTTGATTTTCCAAGCATTATCTGTATTACATGGTACCAAGGTTTGAAACTCCAGATGTGAAGTGATATTTTATGATATGATTAATGTTTAGCTATATTAACATCTTTTAACAGTATATTAACCCAGCAATTTTATGCTGTTCTTCGGCGTTTGAGGTGAAGGTGCGGGGTGTCAACAAAGGTGTGGCCGTTACAAAGGCCCTGAACAAGGTGCGGATCGGACGTGGTAAATCTGAAGAATATCTATCCGATCTTTGGATGATTATTAATCTCTGTTTGGGGATTATACATCTGTAAGTATCTATAAGTACTCGTAAGTATATATATATATCTGTATGTATCTATATGTATTGATAACTATCTCATGTGTATTATCCATAGAATGTATACACATTCCAAAGAGATGTATAGATCATCCAATCTTTGGATGATTATACGCGTATATATATATATATATATGGATTATACGTATCTAGACGTATCTATATTGGTATCTATGTATATATATACATATATACGCATCATATACTGTGTATATATATATATTTAAAATGTTGATGAAAAATCCATATTCCATATACTTCAGGATAATATAACTTAAGTCATGGGGGATCCCCAAGTCACCATAGGCTTCGATACTGACATGGTCTAATTTTGGATGATTTGGGGGTACCCCCATTTGAGGATACCTCCTTCAATTATAATTAGGACATAACTGTAACCCCCAAAAGGATTGACTGGTTTAAATTGTCTGACTATTTCAAAATTGGATTGGATTGTACTTTTCTATCTTTTTGGGACTACTATATAATACTGTATGTATATATATCCCCTGAAATATCCCCAAGTATAAATGTTAATGGGAACGTTGATAGAGGTTTTCTCCCAACCAATGGAACGTATAATGGTGGTATCATGAAATTAGGATATGAATGGGAGAACCATGGGATACTCATGCGATATATTACTATATTAATGGTAGCAGCATTGGATCTAACCGTTAAAAATAGGGATATAGTGGAAATATGGTAATATAGTGGCTTTATAATCAATACTGGACTGGGACTGAAAAGATACACCCGGTCTGATTGGCTTGATGATTTCTATCTTGGAGATGGTTAAGGGAGGTGAAGCATATTAGTTCAATGTTTTGTGGTGTTACATTGTTGGACACCGGAGTAAAGGCAACATTACAAAGACATGTTTTCTGCCAGGTGGTTCTGGATGCTTTTGCCTGACATGGGGAAGTTTAGGCTGCCAAAATGGCAATGTTATTACCATCATTTGGGAAGTTAACTCAGCAAACGGATTGAAAGCTGCGAAAATCGTTGAGTTTAGAAAAGATTGCGATTAATGGGATGCACACTCTATTTGGACCGCAGTGAAGTTAGAGAGATGCTAGTGAGTGCGAGTATGATCGCAGGTTGGGAAACATGGAAACCGCGATGCAGTGAAACGACATAGGTGAGATGATGTGTTTGTATGAACTTCTTGTGTTTCCTAAGATTCAGATGCAACTTGTTTCTTAGGTTAGATATGATTAGATGCATACTTCGCTTTCAAGACCAAGCATTTGGACTGCGGGGTGTGTGTGTGTGTGTCACGCAAATCAATCTTCCATGAATCAAACATCTGAATGGAACATGTCCTGCTTATGACCTTGTGCTGTTTTAGATGAATCACACATTACCAGAGTTGATGACCCCTTTTGGTATCGATGGAATATTCAAGTTCCCAACTGGGTTTTTGGCGTGAAGGCTGAGGATCTTTCGGACGTAGATGGTGAGTACATGTTCTATCACCCTCTAGATCTGGGATATCTTTGGGGTGGCCCGTGATGCTCAGACGTCATCTCTCAACATTTTGATTGCTGATGCCCTCATGTTTGGTGGGCATCTGCTGAGTAAACCTTGTTAGGGTAGTTCAATACCACCTTTTGCATTCCTTTTGCCATAAATTGGGATAATACTAACATGTTGTTATCTACAAGATTTGCCATGTCTATGTACAATTATGTATACATATATCGCATTATATCCCCAAAAACAGGTTGGTTTCCCTTATTATGGCCCTTATTTATCAGCTTTGTGACGAGTCTGCCCCAACTCCGCTAAGTCCGGACAGGTCTCACAGATGTTTGGCGAAGTGGAGTTCGTCTTGTGCATCGGCGACGATCGAAGTGATGAGGATTGAGTCGGCTGAGCGAGTTCACCGGAGGAGTTCACCAAAGATAGGGATCTGGTAATATGGCTATGAGTTAAAGCCCTGGTACCCGGATGGTAGCCGGATGGTACCCCAAAATTGGTGAATTCATGGATGATTGTTCCCCCAAATGTGGTAAGAATATATGTAATACTAGGTTTTGAGCCATCCCACAAAGCTATGGCAAGATGGCCCAGCAACTTGCTAGTTCGATGATTTACCCATCAAAACGGGGAAATTTCCATGGCGATTTCCCGAGGGTATAACTTGGGGATGGTGTCAACCCCCCCCCCCCGGCGGTTGATCATCGGTGGTATCACTATCACTATGACTCGGGGGAGTTTCCGGGGTACTAAACCGTGATGGTTTTGAGCAACTGTGTAATTTGATCGCTGACATACAAAGATTTGGATTGGTTTAAGGGAAAATCTACAGGAAACCATCAATTTTCCCATTAAATATGGGGTTTTCCCTTAAACCAATCCATTGATACAAACATTTGGATTTCATCATCAAACGTTGGGAGACAGCAACATGAGAACAAAGATGTGCTTACAACCTACCAGAGTTGGTTGATGAAAAAAGACAAATTCAGCCCCCCATCATGTTTCACAGCAGAAAAAAGAGGGCGACGGTAACAGACCATGTTAGCCATGTTAGACCAGTAGGCCAACACGGCCAACATGAAACAAACATACCAGGGACATATAAGTCGTGAAGCCATCCTGGATGGACATCTGAGGATCAAGCGGAGTTGAATCCTCTGGTTCACTAGCTAATTCGGGTATACCCGGCCTGGTAAACAAACAAAAAGCTATTGAAAATTGCCATTTATAGTTGATTTACCCATGAAAAATGGTGATGTTCCGTAGTTGTTTGTATGTTTACCAGAGGGTACAGTCTATGGATTATGGGTTCGTCCTAAACTTGGGCAGTAGTAAATTCCATGGCTTATCATGATCTTGACCCATATTACTTTTCAATGGCTTGCTCCATACCCGAAGAAACGTGGCAGTTCAACAAGGGCAACAAAGGCAATTTCCCCAAGTTTTGATGGCACAGTCTATGCGAAATGTGAGATGTGCTGGTATTTATCAAACTATCTATATGTAATTATGAATGATTACTGGTATTATTTCAGCAATATTCTCACATTCCTGGCTGTGGTATTTCTAACCTGCACCTATTCAGATCCGTTGGAAAGGGGCTAGCTACCTTCCAGTGAAACCTTACAATGAGATCTCCACATGTGGGAAAAACAGGCCATATTTTTGGGGGATATCCCCCTACATAGCCCTTATATCGGCCTTATATATGGTAGGTACCTCCATTTTAGGATCCTGAAATTCCCATTGATTAAATGGCCAGTTTGGGGGATATACCCCCAGTTTCAGACACACCCAAATGAGGGATTGTCTAAGTCTAAGCTCTTCTTAGTCAAGCCTGGCAGAAGGAAACATATCCCCTCTGGTAATGAAACATGGCAGTTCAATATCCCAAATTCCTGCGGGTTTGATTTTTTCAACGGCAAAATCATCGAACATTCATGGGGGATTGCCCATTGCCAATCATTGCCATGTTTGAAAAAACCTGGAAGGTAAATTGAACCACTTGTTGAGCAACATTTCATATACCCTCTTGTTATTTAACATAGCCATGGGAAATGGCCCATAGAAATAGATGGTTTACCTGTTAATAAAAATGGTGATTTTCCATGGCTATGTTAAATAACCAGAGGGTATCCATATTGTGTCTTAGTTTTTGCTGGCAAAGAAAATTGTTTGTTTGCGCCGCACAGGACATGTTTGAAGCCGTGAACCTGATAGATCCCACGAAAGAGGAGGTGTGAGCTTCATGGTGATGATGTCAAATGAATATGTGTATTCAGCTTATCTATCTATCTATATATATATATATTATTATTATGTCTCTACATACACATATATTTAATACATATATAGACATTACATATATATATACATACATAAATGTATAGTATATAGACATATACATATATATATATATTCACATACATATATATATATATACATATACATATATATATAGATACATACATACGTACGTACGTACGTACATACATACATACATACATACATATTATGTATATATATATATGTGCACGTACATAGACATATATGTATAATACGTAGACATATACATACATACATACATACATACATACATACATACATACATACATACATACATACATACATACATACATACATACATACATACATACATACATACATACATACATACATACATACATACATACATACATACATACATACATACATACATACATACATACATACATACATACATACATACATACATACATACATACATACATACATACATACATACATACATACATACATACATACATACATACATACATACATACATACATACATACATACATACATACATACATACATACATACATACATACATACATACATACATACATACATACATACATACATACATACATACATACATACATACATACATACATACATACTACCCATATTACACTTTAGTATATGTGCGATGGTCATAGCAACTTGGATTTTGGACATTGGGTTGGGTCGAAGCCCATGATTGTCAATTTGCAGGGATCAACATCACTAGCATGCAGCATACCATGCGATTGGGCTTTGTAGCCAGACGTCGTTCGAAGTATTGGTAGCTTTCCACTTCATGGATTGCTTTGCAGTTTTCCATGTTTTCCAATGTTTTCCAATGTTTTCCAATCCGAATTTCTCAGAATCTACATCATACTGTCACATACTGTCCCTCATCTCAATGGATTGGTTTAAGGGAAAATCTACAGGAAACCATAGATTTTCCCATTAAATATGGGTCTTTCCTGTAATTTTTCCCTTAAACCAATCCATTGATCATCTTTTGCTCACAGATGGCTCCTAGACTTTTGCTCTGGCAGGACGAGTCGCTGAGCAGCACCACAGATGACAGGTGCGGGACCTGGACCATCATGAGGAGTAAGATGTCCATTGTTTTTTCATGGCATGATGACTGGATCCCAAAGTTGTAAAGGACACAGGTGATCCCTGATGTAACTATAATATAAGGGGATAATATAATTATATAATTAATTTGATGAAATGATCCACTTGCGAAGCGTTACAAACTGGGATGCACGTCCAGTCGTCCCACCTTCATCAACCTGTGTATTGTGGCTGCTTTTTGCCCTGCTGAGTTCTGAGAACGACGAATGTGGCATGGACCGGGCACCTAGCGAGCTCAGCTCCAGTCTTCTCAGTATCCTCAGCGATCCAGCCAAATTTCGTGGAGCCATATACAGCTAATCAGAAAAATCTAATGTCTGCTATGAAATGATACCTTTTTGGTATCCAAGACTGGCCATGAATAATTCATGTTGCTTTTGCTACTTTGTTTCAACGTTGATTTCATTCTCGTGTCAGCTCTTGTCACAATCGAGTAGTGGTTACTAGGGGGGCAACTATGTCTAACTTTTGAGGTTTGTGAATTGCTATCATTCAGATACCAATGCCAGATTGATTGGTTTGAATCCTGATTGCTTCTCAAACTTAAACGAGCATAGGTCGAAGGATTGCTGCCCTTCAAATTACCTGTTGATCCTAGCCATTTGTTTTGGAATAATCATGAGACGCCACATTGTATACATAAATAATGCATAATCATGTCGATCATCATGCTTAGTTGTCATCATGTTTGATGATCATCATGCCGAATGATCATCATGTTGAATTATCATCATGTTTGATTGCCATCATGCTTACTTATTATCATGTTCAATTATCGTCATGATTCATGGCCATCATGTTTAATTGCCATCATGCTTAGTCATCAAAGTCACAATCATCACCATCAATCAATCAATTAATGAATCAACCATTTTTTCTATCGATGGATCAATCGATCGATCTATCTATCTATATGTCTATATATATATATATGTATATCGAGTTTATCTTTCTATCTTATCTATCTTATCTATCTTATCTTTCTTATCTACCTTATCTGTATTATTTATCTTATCTATCTATCTATTTATCTACCTATCTACCTATCTACCTATCTATCTATCTATATCTATCTATATCTATCTATATCTATCTATATCTATCTATATCTATCTATATCTATCTATCTATCTATCTATCTTGATTGACCCATGTAATGCTTATAACGTGAAAATCATATTCTGGGTTCCTGGGCGCTAATTCTGGGTTCCTGGGCGCTAATTCTATGTTCTTTCATGGTTCTGGAACTAAAGTGCTGTGGAAATAGAATTTGACTTTTGCAATGTCCAAGTTTGGGTTCCTTTGACCATAAGGGGTTCGGCTATCAGATTCTTAACCCAGAACCGCCCAGGATTGCCCAGGACTTCCCAGGACTACCCAGACACTGCCCAGGTACTACCCAGGAATCCTGGAACAGTTATGCTAAGCATTGCAGAATTATAATGCTTATCGTAAGTGTCACCGAAACGGTTTGGCGTCTATAATGCTTGGCGCAACTGTCAGGTCGATTCCTGGGTAGTACCTGGGTACTAACTTCTGCCAGGATGTACTTCAACACTACCCACGAATCATCTCCAAGTTGTGACATGCATTAGACCGCGCTAGTGAGCTATCCCAAGCACCAGATGTCCTAGTTTTTGAGCGGTCAAGCACCAACTTTTTTGATCTCCAGCCCCTGACCGTGCCACCCTCGGTGCCCCGCACCGTGCCCCGGATTTTTGCCAGGTTTAAGATTGGCGTGGATAATCAATAAGTAGCGGAGCGAGCGAGCGAGAGAGCGAGCGAGAGAGCGAGCGAGAGAGCGAGCGAGAGAGCGAGCGAGAGAGAGAGCGAGAGAGAGAGCGAGCGAGAGCGAGCGAGAGCGAGCGAGAGAGCGAGAGCGAGCGAGAGCGAGAGCGAGAGAGCGAGAGAGAGAGAGAGCGAGAGAGAGCGAGAGCGAGAGAGAGAGAGAGCGAGAGCGAGAGAGAGCGAGAGAGAGCGAGAGAGAGAGAGAGAGCGAGAGAGAGCGAGAGAGAGAGGCAGTCGAGCTATCGATCTCTATTATCTATATCTATCTATATCTTTCTTTATCTATCTATGTCTATCTATATCTATCTATATCTATCTAATCTATCTATCTATCTATCTATCTATCTATCTATCTATCTATCTCTATCTATCTATCTATATCTATCTATCTATCTCTATCTATCTATATCTATCTATCTATCTATCTATTATCTATCTATCTATCTATCTGTCTTATCTATCTTATTTATATTTATCTATCTTATCTATTGTGTCGATCTTATCTTTCTTATCTATTGTATTTGTCTTGTCTATTTTGTTTGTCTTCTCTATCTTCTCTATCTTATCTATCTTATCTATCTTATCTATCTTATCTATCTTGTCTACTTCGTCTATCTTATCAATCTTATCTATCTTATCTATCTGATCTATCTTGTCTATATTATCTATATTATCTATCTTGTCTATCTTATCGATCTTATCGATCTTATCTTATCTATTTTTTCTATCTTATCTATTTTATATATATTATTTATCATATCTATCTTATCTATCTTATATATCTACCTATCTACCTATCTACCTATCTGTCTGTCTGTCTGTCTGTCTATCAATCTAGCCATCTATCTATCTATCTATCTATCTATCTATCTATCTCTATCTATCTATATCTATCTATCTATCTCTATCTATCTATATCTATCTATCTATCTATCTATTATCTATCTATCTATCTATCTGTCTTATCTATCTTATTTATATTTATCTATCTTATCTATTGTGTCGATCTTATCTTTCTTATCTATTGTATTTGTCTTGTCTATTTTGTTTGTCTTCTCTATCTTATCTATCTTATCTATCTTATCTATCTTGTCTACTTCGTCTATCTTATCAATCTTATCTATCTTATCTATCTGATCTATCTTGTCTATATTATCTATATTATCTATCTTGTCTATCTTATCGATCTTATCGATCTTATCTTATCTATTTTTTCTATCTTATCTATTTTATATATATTATTTGTCATATCTATCTTATCTATCTTATATATCTACCTATCTACCTATCTACCTATCTACCTATCTACCTATCTACCTATCTACCTATCTGTTTGTCTGTCTGTCTGTCTATCAATCTAGCCATCTATCTATCTATCTATCTATCTATCTATCTATCTATCTATCTATCCATCTATCTATCCATCTATCTATCTATCTATCCATCCATCCATCCATCCATACGCATCACTCATCACTTATCAAACATCGTCATCTTTAATCATCGTCGTCATCATTGAACAAGACCTGGCAGCGCCTCTGAGGCTCGACTGAAAGCCAAGTCGGAGGTCTTGCTGTTTGGCACCTGGTGTTGGGCCAGAAGCAGTTTGCCAACGGAAAACATGGACAAAAACCCCAGATCCAGTCAAGACAACATGGAAAAAACATGGAAAAAACATGGAAAAATGTAAACCATCCCAAATCCATTGGATTCACCTGGCAAAAAAACAGGGCTCAGCAAATCTCAGCAACATGAATTTTGAGTTCCGTGGATGAAAGAAATGCTGCACCAATAGGTGGTTTATCCCATTATTTATAGGCCTTCTACCATCCCAGGTGGTGCAGGATTTCGCAACCATCCACAGTAGTACTATTCCATGATTTGAAGCGGTGCTGTCAAGATGTAGGTATACACCACCCTTAGCCTCTGGTAAACTGTTACATAACTATGAAAAATCACAATGTTTCAATGGGTAAATCGACTATAGTTTGGCCATGTTCAATAGCTATGTAACAAATTACCAGAGGGTACCCGATATAAACCATCATAGGGATCAACCCCTACCCGTTTGTACAGGGTTGTCTGATTATTTGGGCCAAGATTTCGCGGGCTGTTCATACAGACTGAATTTATGTAGGGCCGCAGTTACAAACTTCTGAGTTCCTCGAGGGAAAAAAACTACCACCATTGATAGCAGTAGTAAATGGATGTAAATGTTACAACCATGTTTATTCGGGTTTGTCTAATAATATGGTACCCAACAAGTCCATTTGGTTCCTCATGTTCACTATGAAACAATGGCAATGACTTGGTGTACCAGGTATATGCATCCTTTTCAGACACACCCAAGTGAGTCAAATCAACGAAATCTGCTTGTTTGAATCTCAATTGTCCTTTGGTTCATCGCCATTTTGATTGCTGAAAGATCGCCAAACATGTTTTCCGGTGATTTTATCCATGGATTTGCCAAGGCCCAAGCGCCAGAGCAGTGGAAAGCTGTCCGTCGGTGGAGGCGAGATGATTGGCTACCCTCATGACAATGGTTATGAAGCCTAGTATTTCTACATAATTCTTGGGTTTAGCACAAAGAATGGGATGATACAAGGGGACTATAGTGGTTGAAAGGGATTTATGTATATATTATATCCATTTATATCAATAAATGTATGTATATATATATTATATATA
>CAMXCT020004254.1:0-14476 GCA_947184155.2 Cladocopium goreaui | reverse complement strand
TAGCACCAAAACACTTTGAAGCAAACACCGTCAACGCCGGGTCACAACAAAGTGGTGAGAAGCTACCGCAGTGAAACAGGAAAGTGAAACGAGGTCTAAGGTGAAAAAGACGGCGCGGTAACAGCACTCAGGTACCCTCAGAGTCCGCTCAGTACTGCTTTTCCAATCATCATATTGCACCGAAATTGTTAGTGGCACTACCATGCTAGTGCTCTTGCATTGCATCTTCGTGATATGGGAGAAAATACCCACATATGGGAGTTGCAGTGTACTTTGGCGGAGTATACCACTTTCAAAACTGGATCCAATGCGATCGAGTTCGCGAAGGGCGAGCTCGACCGCATGGATGCAGGCTTGCAAGCGTTGCGCAGCTTGAGCGGTCAACTTGGCAGGTGTTGAAATCAACTGCATTAGATGCGGTCAATGATCATGGTAGATTTTAGTTACATTGGTGTAGGAATACGAGCGTTTTTTCTGCCCAGGGACCAGGTCTATCCTCAAAGTGCTCAAAAGAGGTTCTGGACAGGCAACTTGTGTCAGCTGTGTTAAGGTCTTCAGTCCGGTACTGTTGTACGCTCGCATGCATGAGCTGTAGCTGTCGACTAATCACTTCTCGTTCTGTAACGTTGGCACGGGCTTCTAGTCGAATGCGCAGACTTCTTAAGCAACAGCAGGCTGTGCGAATGTCTCTGCAATCTTGCTCGTTGATAACACCTGCAAGGAGTTCCGTTTGCTGCAATACGGCGTGGGTGTCTTCCAAAGTTCTGAGAGTGTTCGTCAGTCTGTGCACATAGTCCTGCAGTAAGAGGAGATCCTGTGCCTCATTGTGAATCTGGGGTTCCTGAGGCAGGCATACTACTTCGTTTGATTCCACGGAGCTCATATGGTCGGGTGACATTCAAGCAATGCAGGTACTGGATTGCCTGAGCAAGACAGCAACGGGCGCCATGGCTTGATGTGCTTTGACATCTCACTACACTACCATGCAACGTTTAAGGACACAAAACAACAAACAACCCATAACAGGATAATTAGTATAAACGCCCCCCCCGCCTCCCGTCCCATGCTCGATTCTGCATGCTGAGAACATGGTAGCCGCAGCGGGCAGTAATCAACCATGAGTACCCCATGGTGACAACGCCGCTCAACCTTACTGTCACCAAGATATCTTGTGCTGGCAATCCTATGCTGGCTCCAGCATGTCCACTGGAAAAGGGATAGTAGCAGGCAGTTATCAACCATGAGTACCCCATGGTGACAACGCCGTTCAAGTTAGTTGAAGTTGGATGCTGATTGCTCTTCGTGGGACTTGGGTACTTTGTGTCATTTGGTGCGTTTTATTGGAACTGTTCGTGTGGTGTAGTGCGAAGGTCTCGACTGCTACTGGCACCACTCGCGCTCGCAGTGGCAGAGGGTGGCTCACTACTCTCCGCAGGTTTCATCATTTGGGCTATGAGCGGGTGAGTATGCTTATCGCGCAGGATGCGTGTCATTTCGCGGGTGAATGCCGCAGGGTCATCAACTAATTGCTTTGCTTCCTCCAGTGGCTTGTCCAGAACAATGGCAATAAGCATTTCCCCGCCATCTTTGTGGATGATGGTCGGTCGTCCAGCTTGTATCTCGGCAAGGATTGCGACTGCCTTGTTTTCGCACAGAGTACGCTCCCATTCTTCCAGTGCCCTTTGCGCTAGGGTATCAGTCTGTGGTGGGGCTTTCAGGGCAGCTGGTGTTCCTAACGCTTGTATCAAGGGGCTGTCCGGAGGAATGGGGGGCGGAAAATGCCGAATGGCCGATACGGCACGCTGAAGGTCATCTGCCTGTACTTCATAGGAAGTGGTCGTTTTTTTAATTTACTGCAGGTTCGGAGTCAGCCCATAGCTGTTCCAGCGTATATCCAGGTTTTGGTTCCATATACTTGCGGTTCCACACTGCATGATGGGACCATTGAGGCGCGTCATGGTTGATTTCAACAGAGTCTCGTTTCATGTCGTATTCCTTGAGCATATCGTCTAATTCTTGCAAACTAGCAGTTCTGTGAATGCAACATTGTCTGACAGCGCCATCGATGTGGAGTGGCCATCCTACTGGCATGTGGGAGTCTTCCAGGAGCCCATCGCCATTTTGCTCTATGATTGTACCCAACATGGGGACATCAATAGTTGCTTTCAGGCTGACTTGTGCGCGTTTGCACTTCCATGTATCAGGTGCCAACAGGCCCCTGCTAGCCAACAGCTCAAGCGACTGGAATTGCGGTTGGTCAGTCGCTGGTAACACTTCTTCTTTGATGACTAACTTGAGACCATGAAGTGGCTGGGCTTGCTCCTTGTGAGGGTCTTGAGATTGCTGAGAGGTAGGGTCCTTAGGTGTTGTGTCCTCAAACCAAGTAGGGCGGACTGACTGGACTCCTATGGGGCTGCCAGAACTCACAGTTTTGATGCTTTCTCTGCGTAGGCTATGATAGACAGGCGGGATCATCCATGCTGGCACAAAGACTGTGATGAACTGCACATTCCAAATGACCTGCAAAATCTGCGGCTTCACTTCAGGCGTGATGCATCTTACCTGGCCATCGATCACTCTGGTATATGACTCAGAGCGGTCAAAGGACGCTGTGACTTTCAGGCCTAAGTAAAGTTCTCTGAACCAGTATTCCTTGAGCATCATGAAGGAAAGATGAGGTGCCCTCACTTCCATTACGTGTCTGGCTGGCATTAACAGAGTTACCATCCATTCAGCTAAGAATTCAATCATCTTGACTTCAAGTTTGGGGAGGATGGCTTGAACTGCTCGGAGGGCGCCTGCAATGTCCGGAACATGTTTACGTGAGGGAAGTCCTACTGTGCGCTTGGCGTACTCGTCCGCAAAATAAAGTCTGCACAATTTTGAGACCCATTGGCTCGGTTTCTCCATATCGATGGTAATTTTGGCTAAGGGCCATGGGTCTGGGAGCGTGGATAGGCAATGCAATAACTCAGAGGTGAGGTCTGCTGATATTACTGGGAGGGCTTCTCCTTGTGAGCGATAATCAACAGGAGGTCCAACCATGCCTTTACTTCTTTGCGTGTGGGTGCGGGCGGCACTATGCACAGCTTGGATGGTGGTTTCGTATTGGTTGACCATGGCTCTCAGGTATTTACATGCGCGGACAGCTGCTTTTCTTGTGCTCGGGCCATCCTCTGGCTGGTTCTTGGCGGCTACTGCAAGAATGTCCCTCGCTTCTTCTTCTGGCGACCGTTTGGGTTCCGCATCAGGTGTAGGTGCATCAGGAGCGGTACCTTGAACTGGTGCCTCTGCTGCGCGTGGCAGATGATCTGGGATTGGCAAGTTTGGGTGTAATCGCCATCCATCAAAGAAATATATGCCAGGCAGGGACAGGATCTCCTGGTCTGGGCCTGTCTGCGCTACTACATTCCCGGTGCGTGCTTTATACAGTCCTGAAGGTAGGCACACGTATGTGGGAAAGGGTGTGCGATCAGCATAGGCATATAGGACGACTTCGGAGAAAGGGAGATGTTGCCTGGGGAGCCACTTGTGTTGGGTTCGCAAGCCTGCTTGAATTTCTTGGAAGCGCGCTCTGTCCAACCAGCGAAGGTCTGACCCTCGACCAATATCAAACGGTACCTTGCTCGCTTTACCTCATCAGCATGCTGATCGTAGTATTGGTTGGCGATAGCGAGGGGCGGGTATTCCCAGTTTGGTGGTGAATTCAGTGACCAACGGCTTAATTGCGCAAGATTCTCTTGTACTGGGTCAGGGTCAAAATCTGGCCACTTCCATGTCGTTTCTCCCCTCCGCAGGCCCCCGATGCCGTAGGCGATGGTGGCAATCACCTGTGCCATGCCCATGAGCCCCATCATGTCCAGCGGTGAGACTAGTTAATGATTTGGACCGGGTGAGTCCTACAGTGATTCTGCCCAGGCAATCTTCTGTATCTTCTGTAGGAGAGCCATTGGAGTAATATTTAGTGTTGAGAAAACCAATGCTGGGCTGAGCCACGATTGATACCTGTGCTGTTCCGCCGGCTGAATTGGCGATTGTCTCGACACGCAGGGTACGAACATAGTCTCTTTTGAGCACGGAGCGATTCAAGTTGTTCTTGTGATCAGTTGCTGTGGTCATTGTAAAGAGTCCATCCGCAAATCCATCCGCAAATCCAGCATTACAAGGGAAGGACACAAGAGTCTCTAGGTCAGTCGCTACCAAACCGTTAATCCTAGCATTGGTATCCCAAAGTACTAGCTGAAACCCTGGTGGTTTGTCTGGTAGTCCTCCCGAGGCAAAACTGCCTAGTTCCCATAGGCCATTTACCTGTCTGCAGAGAGCGGGGTATCTTACTGCAACCACTGCATGGTATGTCACAGGACTAACTCTGGAACTGGAGGGAAGCATTAACCCCCAAGTATGGATGTCACTCACACCAGCGGTTTGGGAGTTTAAGGTTGCTTGTATGTCCCCAGCCATGGGCAGGAGGGTAGCGGCATGTTGCAAGATCCAGGCAAGGCGCACAAGAGACCGTGGAAGATTGAGAACAGCACCCTCCAGCAGTTCTGGTTCTACGAAACGGGAGTGTCGCCGCATAGTGGGCTGCGTTGCTTTAAATACGGCTTGGAGGCCTGGAAGAACAGCAGGCGGGACTTGCACTAGTGCCAATAGATGCCCGACCATTTCGGCTGACTATCCAGACAATACACATCACTGCGACCCTGGGCGGTTTTTTGGACCGCAGGACCATGCGGCAAGCAGCTGATACAGTGGTGGAAGTCGCTTTTCTACTATTACGGACCGGGTTGCCACCCAACCTCCGCATCTGGACCACCATAGCAGCTGGAACCAATTCAACGGTGCAAAGACTCCAACCAAGCACGCTCCCAGCGGAAGTAGCCAGAATGATGGCTCCCGCCATAAGATTTAGTTTTCTCGTGCAGGATCCGCCCACTGCGGCCATTCGCAGTCCCGACAGAGAGTTGAGTGCGCCGGAGGTCGTCCTCCTGTAACCAAAAGTGAGATGGCTGGGGTTTTAGAGGTGAGGGCTAATCCTATCATATTCAGGTGTAATATCGCCAATTAGTAAATTCTGACAAAAAGAGAGTTGTCCATCATGACAGAGAGCATGATCAGCAGAGGTACTCATGAGTACACGTGCTCACATTGGTCAAGTTCTAAAGATTGAGATCTGGCAGCAGCTTTGTATACCCTGTCGCAAATCTGTGGCTCAAACCACCTTCCCATGTACAGGGCTCCCACTCCTCTGACTAAAGACGTGTCAGGGGAGTACCCTTTCCCTAATTTACTTTCCCTCCCTTTTTGCTTTCTTCTTCCTCCCCTCCCTTTGGTTGTCTCCTCTCGTTACCTTTGCTGGTATCCGTGATTGGTAGCATCTCGGGTGTACTCACTGGTCCATCCCTATCAGTCATCTGTGCCTACTTCCTCTCTTCTCCCTACCTGCTCTCTATTCCTACCTCTGCCATACTTTTGTGTACTCCGGTGGACAGTCATGGCGCACTGGATTGGTGATAAGGTCACGCTGAAGGCAGGCCCACTGACTGGACCCAACCAAGCGGGCCCAGCTGTAGGCAGTAACGATACTGAGGCTCACAGTGGACACCAGCGACCTGAGTATAAAGAGTCCTACATCACGGAATACGATGGCATTCATCTATCGGCAGCAGGGCTGTTATGAGCACGCAAAGCAGCTCCATGCGTGGTCTTTCTATGAATATAGAATGCGCATCAATGGAGAATGCTGGAACATTGTCAGATACGGAGGCCAGTGATGATGACTATACCAACTTCTGGTTTGTAGAGATGGGAGGCCGACAGATATGGCCGTTCTATGCCACAGAGTCCTTTCAGGAAGACCTATGGATCTGGGTGAGCCCCAGAAGATTTGCTGTCATCACGAACCACCAACACAACGAGAAATTGAATCACTTCTATGTTGACAGAATGCATGAACACAACATCCTGGCAAATCGTACACCGTGCTGGCCCTTCACTGAAATGACCAATAGCTCAGGCAAGGTGACGGACAAAACTATAGCCCTCAACAGAGAATCCCGCTGTAGTTCAGCAGGTCATGAAACGTTCAAAACTGGCTTTGAACACAAGAGTGCCATGAAGCTTATGCCGCGAAAAGAAGAGAATCTTCATGGCAAGAGAAAGTACTCTGACCCTCGGAACAAACTACTACACAACAGTTTGACCCGTCTGGGAATTATAGTGCGCGTGATCTGCAGAAACTCAATGCGACTTTCGCTGATCAGTCTGAGGCTAAATCGACTGCAATGCCAACACATACAACCAGCAAAGTCACAATGTGGCGGCATGGGGAGGTACCGCCACTAGGTTCTGCAGCAGAAGGCCGGACCCGTGCTGGTAAACAGCTGGCTTATGCACGCACTCTCTTATCGGTTGTCATGGAGGCAGCCACTCAAATGGAAGAAGTTGTGAGCAATTTAGTGCAGATCGAGCAAGAACAAGCCACAGCTAAGGAGGAAGACTCGGTGCAACTTGCTTCAGCTGCTCCGACTGAATCTTGCACAGATCCAGTCACCGAGGGAAGTCAAAACTGAGTGGCGCTTGATTTTGACATCTGCATGCTGTATAAAGTCCGAAGGAACCGCAGCGAAGACTGTGGCCCCCTCTCACCTCGAGGATGCAGGACGTGAAAAGACGGTAACTATACTAGATGGTCTGCCTGTTCATAGATCAGCAAAAGTCGATTTGAGTGCAACAGCTGAGAATGCATGTAACACATTGTTTGTGGTATTTTTCCATTGCACTCATGCAGGAGGTGTCTTTGGTGAGCATGAGGCCCTTTGCCACGATGACTGATAGAGGGCCTGCAATTGTTTGTGTGCTCAAATAAAAGCACCGGATTTCTGATCTTCATCAACATTTCCATGTACAAAACAAGTCCCATACTAACTAGATTACCGGACCTGTTAGGCCTATGTTGTCACAGACAGGCTCTCCAGCACTCGTCTGCAGCATCTGAATGGCTGTTATGTATAAACTGTGTTGTCTTGCATGTCCATGAGACCATGTAGTACTGTTTCCATCTGTGACCTGCACAGCAATTCTGGCTCAACTATCGAGGGTCAGACCTTCTGTTGACAGTTATACTTTTAGTATGCCCCTCATTATCCTTCTTTGCCCTTGCATATACGAGTTTTGTGGGTTCAGTCATAAGTGCGAGGCCTCTCTGGCTAAAGACTGTCAGGGTTGCCTCCACCCCTTTTTACGGGGTACAATGACAGAACGTTGCGGAGGTCTGAAAAAAGGACCGTCAGACAGTTCAAAACATGGAGCCGTTTTGCTGGTGCCTGACCAGCATTTGTTCAGTGCGGAAACAGCTGCGCTGGCTAACTGTGCATGCCTGTTCAACGGCTCTGATTGAATTTGTAGAGACGAAAAACCCTGCTGTTGCGCCAGTAGTGACCCCACTGTGACCTTCATAGGCTCCATGGCTGACGGCGCGCATGATTTGGCAGCTGCGACCTCTATGGGCTCTATGGCTGACGGTGCAGCTGTGACCTCCTCCGTGGCTGCGCCTGTGATCTCTACTACTATGACTGACGTGCTGGGCGACCTTAAGCGGAGAAGGCAGGAGTTGAAAGCTTCGCTGAAAGACGTCAGCAAAACGCTGAAAAGCGAAAGCAA
Organism: Cladocopium goreaui; assembly: GCA_947184155.2. NCBI lineage: Eukaryota > Dinophyceae > Suessiales > Symbiodiniaceae > Cladocopium > Cladocopium goreaui. The sequence goes on along the minus strand of CAMXCT020004254.1, from coordinate 6,814 downwards.
AAAGCAGAAGAGACTCATCGCCAAAGCTGGGCGATTGAGCAAAGAGGACTTGTTTTTTTTGATGGCACGCCAAACTCAGGCGAGTGTGTAGTCTTTTCAACCCTGGCTACATTGTAGTTTCTTCACTGGGGCGCCAGTTAGTGCGCACCGCTGGGGAACAGCAAAGCTTTGGTTTTCTTCACCTTAGCGCCGGTTAGTGCGCATGACAAAAGGTGTTAATGACTTTCAAGGTTGTATCAATGAACAGCAGCATCTGTGTTTGAAGGCTCGATGTTCAACCTGTTGTATGACATAGTGTTTAGATGAGTAACTGACGTTCTGCAATGCGACGATGTTTAAGCTGCTTTTTTGCGAGGAACATCCCGCCCATGAAGCGACCAGGATTCACTTCACAACGGAGGCCTGGCTTACTTCCTCCAGAAGCATTTCTAGTTTTGAGTGTTGTAAAGTTTTAGCGGGTCGGTAACGCTTGTCTGCTGTGCACGGACTCACTACTCTGATGTGGTCATTTGCTTGTCCTCGTTTCCCTTTATTTACTTATTTCCTCCTCTTCTCACGTGGAACAAAACAAAACATCATTGGAGATTGTGCAAATGATGATTTTTTATTTCGGGCATTTTCGACCTTCATCTTTTGAGGGCTGAAGATGCCCTTGTGTGCCGGTGTCAATCAGATGCGCGGGCCAGCAGTGCAACTACTTTTGCAGCCACTTGGCAGGGAGATACCATTGAAGAGTGGCCCATTTTCACCGACATGTTGTCTTATTTGCCCGACGTTTGCATCAACGCTGAAATTGTGGTAGTAATGTGTGGGTGACATAACACAAAATGCTTCTTGTGACATGTCCATGTGCATTTTGACTGCCAGGCTCGCACAAAATGCTTGCCTTGGAATACGGGTCCGGCATTTTCCCTGCAAATTTCCACACGAAATGCCTCTTATCACATGTCCATGTGCATTTCGCCTGCGCGGGCTCGCGCAAAACGCTGGGGGACGTTTGCAGTTGACTTGTCAATAGCGGTTTATAGATAGGTTAAGCGTTGCGCTTGACCATTTGGACTTTGGTTTTGAGACCCGGCAGGCTTTCTGAAACAGAGTGTGCCACCCTGTCTGATTTCCCGCTCTTTGTTGGGACCTAGCACGTGACGCTTAGATCGGCTTGAACACAGCGATCATCCATGAAGCTGGCGTGAAACTATCGCGATTCCGTCTTGTATTTTAAATGTCAGATGTTTCATGTTGTGGAGAATGTTCCAACCCTTGTGAGCTGATTCACAAACATGATGCCCACTGTCAGTTTAAACAAACGTGCAACGATCCTGACATGTGCTTGTCATTTAACATGTGTAATGCAACGGGGGGTCATCATTTCTTTTCTCAATAAATGTTTGGATTCAAGTGGGTTTGTGTCCCCGGCAGTGTGATCGCAAGCTTTGAACAATTTAAACGATTTTCCCTTCCCCATGCTTTACAGGAAAAAGAAAACTGAATGTGGGCAAGTGTGTTTTTCAGCTCAACCTTGTCGACGGCATTTTTTCATCATGTTCGCGCATGTCACATGTGATTTTTGGTGTTTAATTTTCACATGCGTTTTTAGATCTGCGCGTAACTTGGAAGGATGACTTCTAGAACTTGGCGTCTTAGCCGTAACTTATTATATAATATAGGTTTGTCTGAAAATGAGTAATTTACGTCATTTTCAACATGAACAAGAAAATGTCACCACCGTTGAAGTGGAGTCTTTTTTTTTGTTTTCATAGGCGTAATTTCACCCCCGAGAACAATTTTTTTCAACCAAACCAACCTCAACACAAATTCATTTGAGTGAGTTTCGTTTGGTTTGTTTGTAAGAAGCAGTCACAACAGTTACATCTTTGTTTTGCTTCAAGGGAAGCACCCATGTTGTTTCGGTTTTGCTGTTGTTTACGACGTTTTTGACGTGGGTACGGGGAAGACGTTTTAGTAATGTGGTAACTCTTGTTTCGCGGTAAGTAAGACTGCAACGCATACGCGAGCATAAAGATCCTTATTTGGGATCGACATAATTTGGGGCAAGCTGCTAACCCCGCAAAAACGTCAAAAATATCCAGTTTTGCAGCTGTCACATTTTCACCTGGAGCCTGCCAGCCGCAAAAAAAATCTAAAAAGGTTCAGTTTTCAACTGCCGCACTCACCTGGGAGCACTGCCACCGCAAAACGTCCAATCAATATCGAGTTTGCAGCTGTAACATTTTCACCTGGGAGCCTGCCACCGGAAAAAAAATAACAGGAAAAATCAACTTGCAGCTGTCGCATTCTCACCTGGAAGTAAACCAACAAAAAATTCCCAGTTTCCTGAAATTTGGTAGATGAACTTTTGTCGAGGTGGGATAGAATAAGGTTTTTTTTAAATCATATCAATCTTCCTTTGTGTGAAAAAAGTTCTAATCTATCCCACCTTCTGTTTTGCAATCTGGATTTGACATTTTTTGATGGCAGGCCCCCAGATGATACACTTGCAAGCTGCACATTTGTTCATTTTTTGTGGTGGCAGACTCCCAGATGACTGTGGTAGTTGAAAGTTGAAAGCTAACCTTCTTTACTTTTTTTTTTGGCGGTGGCAGGCCCCCAGGCGAAAATGTGACAGCTGCAAACTGGATATTCTTGACGTTTAGGCGGTGGCAGGCTCCCAGATGAGAATGCGACACTTGCAAGCTGCACATTTGTTCCCTTTTTCGGGTGGCAGGCGCCCAGATGAGCGTGACAGTTGCAAACTGAAATTTCTTGACCTTTTTTTTTGCGGTGGCAGGCTCCCAAGTGAAAATGTGACAGCTGCAAGCTGGATATTCTTGATTTTTTTGCGGTGGCAGGCTCCCAGCTGAACCTTCTTGACCTTTCTTTTGCGGTGGCAGGCTCCCAAGCGGAAATGTGACAACTGCAAGCTGGATATGCTTGACGTTTTTGCGGTGGCAGGCTCCCAGATGAGCGTGGCAGTTAAAAACTAAACCTTTTTTACCTTTTTTTGCGGTGGCAAGCTCCCAGGTGAAAATGTGACAGCTGCAAGCTGGATATTCTTGACGTTTTTGCGGTGGCAGGCTCCCAGATAAGTGTGGCGGTTGAAAACTGAACCTTCTTTTCTCTTTTTTTTGGCGGTCCCAGGTGAAAATGTTACAGCTGCAAGCCTGCCCAGTTTTTGCGGTGGCAGCTCCCGATGAGTGTGGCAGTTGAAACTAAACCTTCTTTGACTTACTTTTTTTTTCGTGAGCTCCCAGCAGCTGCAAGCTGCCTATTCTGACGGTTTTTTGCGTGGCAGGCCCCTAATTAGTGTGTGCAGTTGAAAACAAAACCTTCTTTACTTTTTTTTTTTTTTCGGTGGGCAGGCTCCCAGGTGAAAATGTGACAGCTGCAAGCTGGATATTCTTGAAACGTTTTTTGCGGTGGCAGCTCCCAGATGAAAGTTCGACCTTTAACTTTTTTTTGCAAGCTCCTTGTGACAAAGCTGCAAGCTGGTTTTTTTTTTGCGGTGGCAGGTTCCCAGAAAATGAGTGCGACACTTGAAAGCTGAACCTTCTTAACCTTTTTTTTTTTTGCGGTTCCCGGCATTTTTTGCGGTGGCAGGCCCCCAGATGAGTGCAGCAGTTGAAAAAAAGCTGAACCTGAACCTTCTTTTTTTTTTTTGGCGACAGGTTTTCATATTGCGCTTCGGTGGTCCTGGTATGAGGCATTTGGTTGAGGAAGCACTTTTTTTTTTTTCCCTATTTTTCCCCTTTTTTTTGTTTTTTTTTTTTCCCTTGCGTACGGTTTGTAACAACGTAAGGGCCCTGCGTAACAACGTAGTGCGTATAGTTGTTTCTTCTACCAAAACAAGTTCCTGTTGCTGCAAGCTGCGATAATGTCTAACCTGATCTGTTCGTGTTGTTTCTTTCTGGCAAGCAGAACTGGCGATGAGGATGAATTTTAACGTTGGGGTGGGCTAAGGTGCTTAAACGTTCAAGATCCACAAAGGTTTGGTTCATTTTGACAGCAGACGGTGGTCATGCATGGAATCCAAAACATCTAAGGAGTGTGTAAACACACTCACCTGCCGAATGGACGCACATAGGGGACTTGCGATGGGCAGAAACTTTTGGCGGAGCCTCAAATTTTTGTGGAAGAAGTGGGCCGTTTTTTTTGGCAAGCAGAAAACTGGCGATGAGGGATGAATTTAACGTTGGGCTAAGGTGCTTTAAACGTTCACATCAAGATACCACAAAAACAACACCAAAAAGTTTTGGTTCATTTTGACAGGCATAACGGTGGGTCATGGAAGTCCAAAACATCTAAGGAGTGTGTAACAACTCACCTGCCGAATGGACGCCAGGGTTGCGATGCATCTTTTGGCGTGAGCTCAAATTTTTGTGGAAGAAGTGGGGTGGCCGTTTTTGGCATACGCATAACTGGCGATGAGGGATTAATTTAACGTGGGCTAAGGTGCTTAAATGTTCCAGATGCCACAACAGGTTTTTCTTCATTTTGACGCAGCAGAACGGTGGTCATGGAAGTCCAATACTCTAAGGAGCGTGTAACAACTCAAACCTCCCACTCACCTGCCGAATGGACGCCAGGGTTTGCGATGGTCAGCTTTTGGCGTGCGCCTGCGCCTAACCAACGCAGTTATTAACATCTGATTTTTGTGTCTCTCATATTGCGGTAGTACGAGCGCGCGTTTTGTTTTGGCCCAGTAAAACCAGTTGGTTTGTGCAGCAGGCTTTATTTAGTATTGAACAAGAAAGAAAAAAAACGCCCAGCAGGGCAGGGGAATCCCCTTGAACCCCTGCAGTCCAATGTTGACATGCCGCATGCCGTTCGAATGATGCATGGAGAGAACCGCGGACTTTTCAGAATACAATGTTTGATGTCTATCGAGGAAGAACCTCCATCCAGAATGAAAGGCCTTTCATGTCTATTGGATGTCTGTCTATGATTCTGTTCGATCGGTATTCAACAATTGACAATTTCAACATTGACCGCAGGGGTCGCAGGGGCTTGGGTGTGGTCACATTTTTCTAGGGGTCTCTAGCAAAACGAAATGAGAACGCAGAATAGTAATAAGATGGGACGGAAATTAATTACATTACAGAAAAAGCGACTAGAAGAATGTAGACGTAGCTGACACAGCATGCTGTGGTGAATTGTGGCCCCTGATACCGTCATTGCGCACGATGCTTCAGTACGATCTTACGTCGATTTCGTGCAGAGCACAGCTTCCCACACCAAAGATTAAAAGGCGTGCTGTGTGCCGTCATGCTTTTGGGTTCTCTGGCCCCCTTGCTTTTGTCACTTTAACGCTGACTGCAGGGGTTGCGGGGACTTGGACTGGCCCAGATGTTATCATTTTAACTGAGGAGCTGAATGAAACATTTCGCCTGCAAGCCCATCCTGTGAAGGCTTCCACCGACCTTTGCATGCTCTTCGAGAATATCCTTCACTATTGGCCGATTGGCTACATTGTCTTTCCGTGATGGGGCCATTTTTGGAATCGAATATAGGCCCTATTTAGGGGTTCATGGTTTGGTTCTGTGATAGTATTCTTCAGCGGGGTTGTGCCACTCAGTGCATTGGGAGGATCTTCTCAAGCGCGCAAAAGCTTCCCGCCACACGTTTTGTTTGGTTCATTTTTTGGCGGGGGTGCCTTTGCAGATGTAGGAAATAGGCTTTGGTGCCCCCGCCTTGTCAGCGCCGTGCCTTTGGTGTCGGAGCGGCGCGGTGCTTTCAGGACTGTTTCAACAAAAATGCCCGGAACTTTTTTTGGAACCATCCGGATTACTTGAGACTTGGCATCCCTACTTGTGCTTTTTGCCATGTGCAGTTTTTGCCTCAAGAGCAGCAATCCCTACTTGTGCTTTTCCATTTGGGTGGCTTGGAGGCCTTGGATGAAATGCCGCGAATGCCAAATGGCATTCAACACACAGTTTGGGTTTTTCCAATGGCTTCGGCAGCGGCAAGAGAAAGCGGCAAAGCCGCAGACTTTTCCCCGTTGGGCTGACATTGCCATGGTTGGAGAAGGTCCGTGCGGCCTACTTGATGTCGGGCTGCGACCTTGCAATCACTTTGTTTGCCGCCCAAAAATTCAGTGGCTTACGCCCAGAGGACGCTGACTACCCCACGCTGGACTTAGTGGAGGAAATAGCGGTCTCTATGCCTCTTGATGCGAGTATCCGCGCCGAGTTCGCAAGGAGGTGGCTGAAGTTTTGTTGGTCAAAGAGATTGAAAAGCTTAATCTTCGAGGAGTGGTTCCAAGTTTGGCGGCTGTGTACGCCATGTACGAAGCATTTGAGCCGTCCAGTCGCTGCATTGGCTATCGTGGAAGAATTGCATGGGTGCAGCGCTTTCGCAAGCGCTGGGGTTTATCTCGTCGAGCATGGTCGTGCCAACCTGAAATTGAAAAGGGCAAGGTGGGGCCTCAAATCTGGGGCCGCTGAGCGGCCCCAAAACTAGATCTTTTTTATGTAGGGGGACTAAAACTGGGGTCATTTTTGGGGGCCAGGAAGTGGGGTCGTTTTCGTTGTGCAGGTGGCAATTTTTTTGCAATGGTTGCAACATTTGCAACGCAGAACTACACTGGACCGACCGCTTCTTTTGTTTAACTTAGACGAGACTTGCATGCGCTTTCCAGAGAAACCGCGCGTGGGACTGGTAGCGTCCAAAGCTCGTGGTTGGACTTCCCATGCAGGGGCAAAGCTTCTGAGACGCGGCAGCGCAACATTCGTTGCTGTGCTTTGTGAAAATGAAGCCGTGCAAAAGTGCTTGCCTTCCTTTGTGCTTTGCAACAAGCACTTGTGCCCCAAAAAGCTTT
>CAMXCT020004253.1:0-42044 GCA_947184155.2 Cladocopium goreaui | reverse complement strand
AGGGCCCAAAAATAGACCCTTCGGAGTGACAGGCAGAAGCAAAAGCCATCCAAACGACCACCTCTTGGACTCCTGAGCTGGCACAAGTGCACGTGACCGGCCCGACATCCCCCCTGCCCCCCCAAAACAAAGATTTAAAAATGCAAGCTTCTGCAAAGTGAAGACACTTTTATGAAGCAGCTAGTTGCTATTCACAGAATCTGTGTGTGCAGATGCTGCACAGACCGATCCCTACTTTGCTGAATCATTGTGTGGAGGGGGTGCGGGGGAACATGCCAAAATTTTGGCATTTTCGGCCTTTTTGGCCGTTTTTGGCCCACTTGGGCAATTTTGGACAAATTTGGCAAAATTAGCACTTTTTGGCAATTTTTGGGATTTTCCCAATTTTGGTCAAATTTTAAGGGATTTTGCAGGCACATTTAGCCCTTTGGCAAAATGCCCTTTGGCAAAATTTGGACTTTTTTGGCCATTTGGGCCATTTTTGGCAATTTTGGCAATTTTGGTGGATTTTGGGTAAATTTGGCGGTTTTGGCATTTAGGCATTTTCGGCATTTTTGGCCAATTTGGCCGTTTTTGGCCCACTTAGGCAATTTTGGCAATTTCAGACAAATTTGGCAATTTTTGGCAATTTCGGAGATTTTCCCAATTTTGGTGAAATTTTAAGGGGATTTTGAAGGCAAATTTGGCCCTTTGGCAAAATTTGGATTTTTTTGGCCATTTAGGCAATTTTTGCAATTTCTGGCAATTTTGGTGGATTTTGGGCAAATTTGGCGGTTTTGGCAAATTTAGGCATTTTCGGCATTTTTGGCAAATTTGGCCGTTTTTGGCCCATTTAGGCAATTTTGGCAATTTTGGACAAATTTGAGAAATTGTAGCAGACAAGGCTCTAGTCAAACCACTTTGGGTGGAGCAACAGCATGGTTAATTTCTTTTATTTCGCGTCCAAAAAATAGATAGAGAAAAATTAGGGTGCAAAGGTGCAACTTTTGAAGTGTGAATAAGAAACTATATAGATTCTGTTTCCTACCCTGAAAAAGTTGCACCTTTGCACCCTTCAACTTTGGCAATGTACAGGGGAAGTGTTTCCAGATTTTCTGATCTTTCTATTACTATAGGAGCAGCACCTCGCCATGTCCAGAGGGTTCGTTTTCGGCACCTGAAATCGGCAGACTTTTTGGAGACGCGGTGGGGGCCTCCCTTGTTCGAGGCCCTTGTTGCTGACCTAGTTGCTATGATGTGTGACGCTGATGTTTGTAGCTAGATTCCAACAACGCACCTTAAGAGAGTATTTAAATGGCACGTCAAACAGGCCCCCAGGGAGGCACCGGATTCAGAATGCTGAGGGCCCAGTTTTGGACCCTTGCGCAAAGCAAATATATTTCAGAAGGGACCCAAAAGTGGACCCTCTCAGGATCGAAAGTGGTCCCTCCTGGCGGGCCTGTTTTTGGTCCCTTCATTTTGTCAGATGTGCTGAAGTTTTGCAAGCTGCTATGTGCGCAGAATGTCAAGCTTGAAGCTACTGACACAAACAGCATCCGCGGCAGGACTCTTGAACTGTTCGAGGCCCTTGTTGCGGACCTAGTTGCTATGATGTGTGACGCTGATGTTTGTAGCTAGATTCCAACAACGCACCTTAAGAGAGCATTTAAATGGCACGTCAAACAGGCCCCCAGGGAGGCACCGATTCAAAGGCTGAGGGCCCAGTTTTTGGACCCGTTTGCGCAAAGCACATATATATTTCATGAAGTGACCCAAAAAGTGGACCCTCTTCATGATCGAAATGGTCCCTCCTGCGTGCCCCTGTTTTTTTGTCGCTTCATTTTGTCAGATGTGGCTGATAGTTTTGCAGAATCTGCGTATGTGCGCAGAATGTCAAGCTGAAGCTACTGGACCAAACCAGCATCCGCGGCAAGACTCTTTTAACTGTTGTAGGCCCGTATTTGCGTCTCCAATTTTTCGTTATCTTTTAGGGCCCAAAAATAGACCCCTTGCGGAGTGACAGGCAGAAGCCAAAGCCATCCAAAGACGACCACCTCTTGGCTCCTGAAGGCTGTCACAAGGTGCACGTGACAGGCCCGACATCCCCCCTGCCCCCCCAAAACAAAGATTTAAAAACGCAAGCTTCTGCAAAGTGAGGACACTTTTATGAAGCAGCTAGTTGCTATTCACAGAATCTGTGTGTGCAGATGCTGCACAGACCGATCCCTACTTTGCTGAATCATTGTGTGGAGGGGGTGCGGGGGAACGTGCCAAAATTTTGGCATTTTCGGCATTTTTTGGCCAATTTGGCCGTTTTTGCCCACTTGGGCAATTTTGGACAAATTTGGCAAAATTAGCACTTTTTGGCAATTTTTGGGATTTTCCCAATTTTGGTCAAATTTTAAGGGATTTTGCAGGCACATTTGGCCCTTTGGCAAAATGTGGATTTTTTTGGCCATTTGGGCCATTTTTGGCAATTTTGGCAATTTTGGTGGATTTTGGGTAAATTTGGCGGTTTTTGGCATTTAGGCATTTTCGGCATTTTTGGCCAATTTGGCCGTTTTTGGCCCACTTAGGCAATTTTGGCAATTTCAGACAAATTTGGCAATTTTTGGCAATTTTGGAGATTTTCCCAATTTTGGTCAAATTTTAGGGGATTTTGAAGGCAAATTTGGCCCTTTGGCAAAATTTGGATTTTTTTTGCCATTTAGGCAATTTTTGCAATTTCTGGCAATTTTGGTGGATTTTGGGCAAATTTGGCGGTTTTGGCAAATTTAGGCATTTTCGGCATTTTTGGCAAATTTGGCCGTTTTTGGCCCATTTAGGCAATTTTGGCATTTTGGACAAATTTGAGAAATTGTAGCAGACAAGGCTCTAGTCAAACCACTTTGGGTGGAGCAACAGCATGGTTAATTTCTTTTATTTCGCGTCCAAAAAATAGATAGAGAAAAATTAGGGTGCAAAGGTGCAACTTTTGAAGTGTGAATAAGAAACTATATAGATTCTGTTTCCTACCCTGAAAGTTGCACCTTTGCACCCTTCAACTTTGGCAATGTACAGGGGAAGTGTTTCCAGATTTTCTGATCTTTCTATTACTATAGGAGCAGCACCTCGCCATGTCCCGAGGGTTCGTTTTCGGCACCTGAAATCGGCAGACTTTTTGGAGACGCGGTGGGGGCCTCCCTTGTTCGAGGCCCTTGTTGCTGACCTAGGTGCTATGATGTGTGACGCTTATGTTTGTAGCTAGATTCCAACAACGCACCTTAAGAGAGTATTTAAATGGCACGTCAAACAGGCCCCCAGGGAGGCACCGGATTCAGAATGCTGAGGGCCCTTTTGGACCCTTTGCGCAGCAATATAATCTGTCGCGGGACTGCCAAAATTGACCCTCTCAGGGCGACCTGGTCCTCCTGGCGGGCCGTTTTTGGGTCCCTATCATTTTTGTCAGAGTGTGCTGAAGTTTTGCAAGCTGCGTATGTGCGCAGAATGTCAAGCTTGAAGCTTCCACGGGACACAAACAGCATCCGCGTCAGGACATCTTGAACTGTGACGGCGCCTTGTTGCTGACCTCTTTGCTATGATGTGTGACGCTGATGTTTGTAGCTAGATTCCAACAACGCACCTTAAGAGAGTATTTAAATGGCACGTCAAACAGGCCCCCAGGGAGGCACCGGATTCAGAATGCTGAGGGCCCAGTTTTGGACCCCTGCGCAAAGCAAATATATTTCAGAAGGGACCCAAAAGTGGACCCTCTCAGGATCGAAAGTGGTCCCTCCTGGCGGGCCTGTTTTTGGTCCCTTCATTTTGTCAGATGTGCTGAAGTTTTGCAAGCTGCTATTTGCGCAGAATGTCAAGCTTGAAGCTACTGACACAAACAGCATCCGCGGCAGGACTCTTGAACTGGGGAGGCCCGTATTTGCGTCTCCAATTTTTCTTATCTTTTAGGGCCCAAAAATAGACCCTTCGGAGTTACAGGCAGAAGCAAAAGCCATCCAAACGACCACCTCTTGGACTCCTGAGCTGGCACAAGTGCACGTGACAGGCCCGACATCCCCCCTGCCCCCCCAAAACAAAGATTTAAAAAACGCAAGCTTCTGCAAAGTGAAGACACTTTTATGAAGCAGCTAGTTGCTATTCACAGAATCTGTGTGTGCAGATGCTGCACAGACCGATCCCTACTTTGCTGAATCATTGTGTGGAGGGGGTGCGGGGGAACGTGCCAAAATTTGGGCATTTTCGGCATTTTTGGCCAATTTGACCGTTTTTGGCCCACTTGGGCAATTTTGGACAAATTTGGCAAAATTAGCACTTTTTGGCAATTTTTGGGATTTTCCCAATTTTGGTCAAATTTTAAGGGATTTTGCAGGCACATTTGGCCCTTTGGCAAAATGCCCTTTGGCAAAATTTGGTTTTTTTTGGCAATTCGGGCCATTTTTGGCAATTTTGATGGATTTTGGGTAAATTTGGCGGTTTTGGCATTTAGGCATTTTCGGCATTTTTGGCCAATTTGGCCGTTTTGGGCCCACTTAGGCAGTTTTGGCAATTTCAGACAAATTTGGCCATTTTTGGCAATTTCGGAGATTTTCCCAATTTTGGTGAAATTTTAAGGGGATTTTGAAGGCAAATTTGGCCCTTTGGCAAAATTTGGATTTTTTTTGGCAATTTAGGCAATTTTTGCAATTTCTGGCAATTTTGGTGGATTTTGGGCAAATTTGGCGGTTTTGGCAAATTTAGGCATTTTCGGCATTTTTGGCAAATTTGGCCGTTTTTGGCCAATTTAGGCAATTTTGGCAATTTTGGACAAATTTGAGAAATTGTAGCAGACAAGGCTCTAGTCAAACCACTTTGGGTGGAGCAACAGCATGGTTAATTTCTTTTATTTCGCGTCCAAAAAATAGATAGAGAAAAATTAGGGTGCAAAGGTGCAACTTTTGAAGTGTGAATAAGAAACTATATAGATTCTGTATGGTCCTAACCTGAAAAGTTGCACCTTTGACACCTTCAATTTGGCACAGTACAGGGGACGTGTTTCCAATTTTCGATTCTTTCTACGTAAGTTATAGGAGCAGGCACTTCGCCATGTCCAGAGGGTTCGTTTTCGGCCCACCTGAAAATCTGTGTCATGGACGTTTTGAGAGAGCGGTGGGTGGCACTCCTTGTTCGAGGCCCTTGTTGCTGACCTAGTTGCTATGATGTGTGACGCTGATGTTTGTAGCTAGATTCCAACAACGCACCTTAAGAGAGTATTTAAATGGCACGTCGAACAGGCCCCCAGGGAGGCACCGGATTCAGAATGCTGAGGGCCCAGTTTTGGACCCTTGCGCAAAGCAAATATATTTCAGAAGGGACCCAAAAGTGGACCCTCTCAGGATCGAAAGTGGTCCCTCCTGGCGGGCCTGTTTTTGGTCCCTTCATTTTGTCAGATGTGCTGAAGTTTTGCAAGCTGCTATGTGCGCAGAATGTCAAGCTTGAAGCTACTGACACAAACAGCATCCGCGGCAGGACTCTTGAACTGGGGAGGCCCGTATTTGCGTCTCCAATTTTTCTTATCTTTTAGGACCCAAAAATAGACCCTTCGGAGTGACAGGCAGAAGCAAAAGCCATCCAAACGACCACCTCTTGGACTCCTGAGCTGGCACAAGTGCACGTGACAGGCCCGACATCCCCCCTGCCCCCCCAAAACAAAGATTTAAAAAACGCAAGCTTCTGCAAAGTGAAGACACTTTTATGAAGCAGCTAGTTGCTATTCACAGAATCTGTGTGTGCAGATGCTGCACAGACCGATCCCTACTTTGCTGAATCATTGTGTGGAGGGGGTGCGGGGGAACGTGCCAAAATTTGGGCATTTTCGGCATTTTTGGCCAATTTGGCTGTTTTTGGCCCACTTGGGCAATTTTGGACAAATTTGGCAAAATTAGCACTTTTTGGCAATTTTTGGGATTTTCCCAATTTTGGTCAAATTTTAAGGGATTTTGCAGGCACATTTGGCCCTTTGGCAAAATGCCCTTTGGCAAAATTTGGATTTTTTGGCCATTTGGGCAATTTTTGGCAATTTTGGCAATTTTGGTGGATTTTGGGTAAATTTGGCGGTTTTGGCATTTAGGCATTTTCGGCATTTTTTGCCAATTTGGCCGTTTTTGGCCCACTTAGGCAATTTTGGCAATTTGGACAAATTTGGCAATTTTTGGCAATTTTGGAGATTTTCCCAATTTTGGTCAAATTTTAAGGGGATTTTGAAGGCAAATTTGGCCCTTTGGCAAAATTTGGATTTTTTTGGCCATTTAGGCAATTTTTGCAATTTCTGGCAATTTTGGTGGATTTTGGGCAAATTTGGCGGTTTTGGCAAATTTAGGCATTTTCGGCATTTTTGGCAAATTTGGCCGTTTTTGGCCCATTTAGGCAATTTTGGCAATTTTGGACAAATTTGAGAAATTGTAGCAGACAAGGCTCTAGTCAAACCACTTTGGGTGGAGCAACAGCATGGTTAATTTCTTTTATTTCGCGTCCAAAAAATAGATAGAGAAAAATTAGGGTGCAAAGGTGCAACTTTTGAAGTGTGAATAAGAAACTATATAGATTCTGTTTCCTACCCTGAAAAAGTTGCACCTTTGCACCCTTCAACTTTGGCAATGTACAGGGGAAGTGTTTCCAGTTTTCGATCCTTTCTATTTACTATAGGAGCAGCACCTCGCCATGTCCAGAGGGTTCGTTTTCGGCACCTGAAATCGGCAGACTTTTTGGAGACGCGGTGGGGGCCTCCCTTGTTCGAGGCCCTTGTTGCTGACCTAGTTGCTATGATGTGTGACGCTGATGGTTGTAGCTAGATTCCAACAACGCACCTTAAGAGAGTATTTAAATGGCACGTCAAACAGGCCCCCAGGGAGGCACCGGATTCAGAATGCTGAGGGCCCAGTTTTGGACCCTTGCGCAAAGCAAATATATTTCAGAAGGGACCCAAAAGGGGACCCTCTCAGGATCGAAAGTGGTCCCTCCTGGCGGGCCTGTTTTTGGGCCCTTCATTTTGTCAGATGTGCTGAAGTTTTGCAAGCTGCTATGTGCGCAGAATGTCAAGCTTGAAGCTACTGACACAAACAGCATCCGCGGCAGGACTCTTGAACTGGGGAGGCCCTTGTTGCTGACCTAGTTGCTATGATGTGTGACGCTGATGTTTGTAGCTAGATTCCAACAACGCACCTTAAGAGAGTATTTAAATGGCACGTCAAACAGGCCCCCAGGGAGGCACCGGATTCAGAATGCTGAGGGCCCAGTTTTGGACCCTTGCGCCAAGCAAATATATTTCAGAAGGGACCCAAAAGTGGACCCTCTCAGGATCGAAAGTGGTCCCTCCTGGCGGGCCTGTTTTTTGTCCCTTCATTTTGTCAGATGTGCTGAAGTTTTGCAGCTGCTATTGTGCGGACTGTTCAAGCTTGAGCTAACTGACACAAACAGCATCCGCGGCCAGACTCTTGAACTGGGGAGCCGTATTTGGTCTCCAATTTTTCTATCTTTTAGGGCCCAAAAATAGGACCCTTCGGAGTGACAGCAGAAGCAAAAAGCATCCAAACGACCACCTCTGGACTTCCTGCGCTGGCCCAAGTGCCGGGACATGCCCGAACATCACCCCGCACCCCCCAAAACAAAGATTTAAAAACGCAAGTTCTGCAAAGTGAAGACACTTTATGAACAGCTAGTTGCTATTCACGAATCTGTGTGTGGCCCGATTGCTGCCAGGAACGATGTCCCGACTTTGATGAATCATTGTGTGGAGGGGGTGCGGGGGGAAAAGTGCCAAATTTGGGGCATGTTCGGCATTTTTGGCCAATTTGGCCGTTTTTGGCCCACTTGGGCAATTTTGGACAAATTTGGCAAAATTAGCACTTTTTGGCAATTTTTGGGATTTTCTCAATTTTGGTCAAATTTTAAGGGATTTTGCAGGCACATTTGGCCCTTTGGCAAAATGCCCTTTGGCAAAATTTGTTTTTTTTTGGCCATTTGGGCCATTTTTGGCAATTTTGGCAATTTTGGTGGATTTTGGGTAAATTTGGCGGTTTTGGCATTTAGGCATTTTAGGCATTTTCGGCATTTTTGGCCAATTTGGCCGTTTTTGGCCCACTTAGGCAATTTTGGCAATTTCAGACAAATTTGGCAATTTTTGGCAATTTCGGAGATTTTCCCAATTTTGGTGAAATTTTAAGGGGATTTTGAAGGCAAATTTGGCCCTTTGGCAAAATTTGGATTTTTTTGGCCATTTAGGCAATTTTTTCAATTTCTGGCAATTTTGGTGGATTTTGGGCAAATTTGGCGGTTTTGGCAAATTTAGGCATTTTCGGCATTTTTGGCAAATTTGGCCGTTTTTGGCACATTTAGGCAATTTTGGCAATTTTGGACAAATTTGAGAAATTGTAGCAGACAAGGCTCTAGTCAAACCACTTTGGGTGGAGCAACAGCATGGTTAATTTCTTTTATTTCGCGTCCAAAAAATAGATAGAGAAAAATTAGGGTGCAAAGGTGCAACTTTTGAAGTGTGAATAAGAAACTATATAGATTCTGTTTCCTACCCTGAAAAAGTTGCACCTTGGCACCCTTCAACTTTGGCAATGTACAGGGGAAGTGTTTCCAGATTTTCTGATCTTTCTATTACTATAGGAGCAGCACCTCGCCATGTCCAGAGGGTTCGTTTTCGGCACCTGAAATCGGCAGACTTTTTGGAGACGCGGTGGGGGCCTCCCTTGTAGCTCTGCGGATGGCAAAACCTATGGATGAGTCAGCGAATTTAAGTGCCTTAGTTGGTGGAAGGGGTGGGGGAGTGGGTGGCTCATCAAGACTACATCTGGGGACAACAACAGCATCTTTACCCATCGATGATTGTCAGGCAACGACTGCGAGAAAGCGAGTGCGTGCACTAGGCTTCATGGCAGAGGCAACCTTAGTACAAGCTAAGCTCTCAACGGGACAGCACGTTCAGAAAACGGGTATTAACGAAGCCATGCGGCCCGATCTGCACTGGGTATGAGCAGTACACTTAAAGTAGATGTGACAGATGAACCAATTAGACACGTAAGTCATCTTCCACCACCGTGATTGATGAAACAAAAGCCAACCAAAGGGTGAAAGCCCAGAGTGAAACAGAAAAAGACGCAAAACGTGTTGCACATGGCAAGGACAAAGCGAGGCTTATGGGTACTTTCCGATATGTCGACCGAAGATCCATTGGCAGCTTTGCAGCCACCTAATCCTTCCTGCAGCACTGACCTGAAACTGACAAGTGTGACTCAGCCAAAACAGAGTTTTACAAAGATACTACAATCGGGGCGGGTGTGGGAGGTGCCTTAAACACTCGAGCGGGCTGTGGGAGGAACCTTCTAGAGACTCTAGCAGGTGGGGCGGGTCTAACATTGTAGTCCAGACTCTTCTTCAAACGGGGTGAAAACCAGCTTCTCTCGCTCAACGCCCGTCCAAATTCAATCGCTCCAATATGATTGTCAATGGCAACTATCACTTTTTTTTTCCCCTGTTGCGGCCGATTTCGCTCTGAGGCTCGGTCCTAACAATGAAAAAAAGCGGGTGAATAAATAAAAACATTATGAAACACCTTGGTTCCACAATTCAAGGCAAATCCAGACCAAATAAAAACCAGGCAAAACAGCGACGACTCGCAAATCTCCCGGCGACTCGGAAATCTCCCGGCCAGATTTGCGCTTCGCCAGCAAGAAACAGCAAAACAACAGAAAAGGGGCCGGAGCCACAAGCAAAAAAGACCCACACCAAAAACCACAGGATTGCCTTGAACACGGAGGGTAACCCAACGTGTCATCGAAAAGAGCAGTAAGAAACAAATTGTTAGTCTATGGCCAAAAGGGTGAAAAGCTGTGCAACTGCAAAAAGCAGCAACAAACTTGCGAAGTTCTGTCAAGCTGTACACTGCGGCAACCACCTCAGAGTCCTCTTAGAACCTTCCAGAAGTTGTTTTTTCCTCTCGCGATCTCGCTCTAAGGCTCGGTCCTGACAGTGAGAGAAGCGGTATAGTGTCCGAAATTTATGAAACCCTTTGGCTTCACAATCGGGGCAAACCATAGAAAGAAACCACAAAACCAAGAAACACGACAACAGCGACGGCACGCAAATCTTCCTTTTTTCCGTCCAACGCCTTCATGGCTTCCGCAAGATCGTCCAACACGTTCAATTGCATGTTGCAAACTAGGGTTAATTGGCTAATTGATGCATACATGGCCGCCTGCAGATTGAGGGGCTTTAAGAGTGATCTGGTAAAGGACCTGTACAAAGTCCAGTCTGTCACGACGTCATCAAACAGAACAAAAACCACAGCAAGAACCAAAACAAACAAAACAGAAATACCCACAACCAAAACAAAACACAGCAACCCAAAACGAAACAGCCAAACAGAGATGTGACAGGTGCCAGTTCATGGGCTAATTAATGCAAGAGTGATAGCATTGTATCATCTTAAAGGGTATGGCAGCTGAAACAAAAGAGACGACAAACAAGGTCACCAGGTCATACCAGGAGGTGAGCGAAGCAACAAAAGCAACATGCGGAAACCAGGGATCCCCCCAGCCAGGATCCCGAGATCACATTGCGCAAGCCATCAGGCATAACAGCTCACTCATAGACACTTCGAAGCAAACAACGACAACGCCGCGTCGCAACGAGAGTGGTGAAACAAAAAAGGTGAAACGGACAGTGACACGCGAGCTAATGTGAGAAGAGCAAATGTGAAACGGACAGTGAAACAGCTCTGCGGGTGCGCTCAGAGTCCGCTCAGTAGTGCTTTTCCGATCATCATTCTCCTGGGCAATTCCCTGTGCTCAGCTCTAATGGTGCTTGCTGGATGAGCACAGTGTCGAAAGACGGTTGACTTGAAGAACTACCAGAATGAGGGAGCGGTGAGAGACATTCTACAAGAACATCTCCCAAGGCTCCATCATTGCAGTTGCGGTAAATTCCAGTACCCTAATCTTCTTGCCGATAGTCTTCATGGTATGGAAGATTATGCTCATCATCAGTGCGTGGTGATATCTGCGCATTAAGCTCTTCCGATGACGTGCTTGCCCCTTTGGCTGTATGTGGCAGAAGCAGTAAGGCTTTTTGCGCTTGGCTCACTTCGTAACTGGCGGAGATTGTGCAACTATCTAAGATACAGCTAATTTAGCGAAGTTGGCGTATGGCAGCTTCAAGGTCAGTGACCCTCTGAGATGGGATATTTTGGATACCTTGAAGCTTCTGGCATGCTTTGTCGAGCAGTTTGGTGGCACCATCAACCTCACTAGTAGTGACCTGACACAGGGTCAATTGAGTAATTGACTTTGCGCACTTGAGACTCCCGAGTGGACCAGCAGGGATTCGAACCACCACCGGCAGTCTGTCAGCGCTGGCAAGACCAACGCCATACCGACTGAGCCATCGGGTCGCCTGCGGCGCGACTGAGACCAGTGATAGTTGCACAATCTCCGCCAGCTACGAAGTTAGCCAAGCGCAAAAAGCCTTACTGCTTCTGCCACATGCAGCCAAAGGTGCCAGCACGTCATCGGAAGAGCTAAATGCGCAGATATCACCACGCACAGATGATGAATATAATCTGCCAACTCATGAAGACCAACTCCAAGAGCACTAGCGTATCGAAGTCAACAGTAAACCCTGGAAGCCTTCCCAGTGCACCGGACTTGGCACCCTGCACAACAAACAGGTACTCTCATGGTCGAGCACAAGAAATTACCCAAGAGCAGGATGATCGGAAAAGCACTACTGAGCCGACTCTGAGCGCACCCGTCCGTTTCTTTTTTTTTCCGTCCAACGCCTTCATGGCTTTCGCCAGGTCGTTACACACGTTCAACCGCAGCAAAAAGATGAATTGTAAATTATCATGCAAGGCCGTCTATCCGTCGATAGCCTCAAAAGCGCTGGTAATGGACCAATACACAGTCCAGTGAACAATCCCATCAAAAACAAAACAAACCAAACAAAAAAAGGCAAACAAAACAAACAAAGCACACCAAAACACACCAACACCAAAAACCAAACAAGGCACAGAGAAGTGGGATCGCTACCAGCTCTGAGAAATAAGATGCACGATGACATCTTGTGTGTCATTATGAGTATGGCCAGAAAAAGAAGCAAAAACAAAGACAACCCGGAAAAACACAAGGGGGCCATACAAGGGGGTGAAAGAAGCAACAAAGCTCAATGCGGAAACCGGGGGATACCCCCAGCCAGGATCCCAGAGATCACAGAGAGCAGCCATTCCGGCATAACATTCACCCAGGCACTTCCAAGCAAACAACGACGACGATGTGTTGTAACGAGTGAGCGCACCCGTCCGTTTCACTTGATCTTTTCACGATAGCTCTTGTTTCACTGTCCGTCTCACCTTTAATTTTTCACCACTCTCGTTGAGACGCGGCGTCGCCGTTGTTTGCTTCAAAGTGACAGGTGAGTCGTTATACCTTTTCTGCTTGCGTCTTGTGATCTCGGGGATTATGGCTGGAGGGATCCCTGGTTTCCGCATTGCTTCTCTCACCTGCGCGTATGGCCTTGTGTGTGTCTGTGTTCTCCCCTGTTTTGTTTTGCACAATGTTGTCCTCTCTTGCATGAATCTGCCAATGAACTGGTAGCCAGTCATTCCTTTGTGTGTTGTTTTTTTGTTTGGTTTTTGTGTTGCTTTGGTGGTTTGTTTTTTGTTTGCTTCTGTCTGTTTTGTTAGTTGATGATGACGGCTTATTGGACTTGTACAGGTCCTTCACCAGTTCTCTTTTGTGGCCCTCAATAGCAGACGGCCTCGAGTGCTAATTTGAATTACTGCTTTTACAATGCCATAGAGCGTGTTAAACGACCTGGCAGAAGCCATGAAGGCGTTGGACGGAAAAAACATTTATTGGAATTGTGTATTTGGCTGTGCAGGGGGGCGTGTTACGGCACCTCCGCGGCTGTGCCCTCCACATAAAAACTAGCTGCTCTTTTTTCGAGGGTGGTGTAACGGAGGCCTCCACCGTGTCTCCAAAAAGTCTGCTGATTTCAGGTGCTAAAAACAAACCCTCTGGATGGCGAGGTGCTGCTCCTAAAGTGACAGAAAGATCAGCAAATGTGGAAACACTTTCCCTGTACATTGCCAAATTTTGAAGAGTGCAAAGGTGCAACTTTTTCAGGGTACAAGGGAGGCCCCCATGCAGAAGGTACGCAACCTTCGAAACCCTTGGGTCAGCGTCCAGGACGTCGTCCTTAACTCACTAGAACCGTCCACGCTACCAAGTCAACCACTCCCAGAGCTCAGCCACTTTTACACACAAGCACAGAAACATGTCTGCTCATGTCGCTATGGTTCTTGTTGGTGTGTCACGCCTTGACACAAAATGATGCGGAGTCGCCAGTCAGCATCTTTCTGCTAACTTTCACAAAAGCGATCAAAAACACATGTCCTCACAAAAAGTCTTTACATCAAGACATGGTTTGTTTGTTTAAATAAGTTTGAGTGTTTGAAAAACGTTGAAACATTTCAAGCACCAAAACATGATTCATGATGTCTCCCTCAGATCTGTTAGCAACTCCAGTTCTGAATGCCTTTCAGAACGTTGCTCTCGCTATCATCATTGAGAGACAAAACAAACTATACTTCTCCGATCAATGTCAAACAAAGTTCCTTCTTCCGAAGTCACAAGATGAATTCTACGATCTTCTCACGATTCCTTCGTGCACTTCTGCGATGATTCTGCAATCATTCTGCCGGCAAAACTAAAGCAAAACATATGGAAAATGGTTTGATTTTCCATGTCACTATACAAATTCAAATCCTCACGATGTTCTCCGTGCAATCAAAGTACTCAAAGAAGACGAAAAGTATAACGTTGTTGGGTTTCGTCATCTCCAATAAAACGTGCGAAACATGAAACGTGCAAATACGATGTCAACCATCACGGTTGAGCTCATCATCAAGATGAAAACCAAATTCACTTCTTCCAATGCAGAAAAGACCAATGGATTCATCTCACCACAGATGTCGGAAATTTTCACCCCCTTTTGAGATGAACTCCATTCCATGTATAGCTGTAACCCATCCAGACTCCAGCACGTATCGCTCAAGCTTAACAGGTCAATACATATAGTACGAATTGTCCCGTTGTCCACCATCCAATGGACAACCAGCTCATAGTCTTTCCTCGCCTTTGCACCAATGAAGATACTCTCAATCACCCAACTGCCTCTGCACTGAAGTTCCAGTGAAGCAACCCTTTGGCTTTCCAACCTTTCCAGAGTCCTCCACAATCTTGCATGCGCAGAGAAAAGAATACCAATCCTTTGCAATTGGACTTGTACTCTTGTTTCCCAGGTGATTCATACTCCATTTGCAATATCCTGCCATCTCTTCATCGACATATACCTCTCGGTATGTCTTACCTTCGTTGGCACACTTCCCAAACGCAAACTTCGTTCTGCTCCAATCTCGAAAACTCATTCCTTCAGGCACCAAATCAGCAGTAAGCTGATCAAGGACCTTGTCGGCAATCCCAGGAAAGATTGGGATAGGCATCACAGGCAACTGTGCATTCAAAGGTTCAGCTGCCGAAGAAATCACATCGAATTCATCATCATCCAGAGCCTCACGAAGTCGCTTGCTTCCGTCTGTCATTGCTCCTTGACTCTCCAAAGGAGTCAAAATACTGGATCCGGCTGCATAGCCTGACCCTGAATTCCCACTGTTCCACTTCTTCTGAAGAAGAGCAAGCAAAGCCTTCTCATCTTCATCTGTCCATCCAGACTTGGCCATGGCTACAAACCAAACCGCGTCCGGTAGTGAAAAAGCACTAGACCGTGGCTAAACTCTTAGGAGCAATCAACCTAGAACGTGAAACGAAGTGTCGAACCGCCATCACAGTCGTGATAGGATCAGTAACCTTTCCGATTGTTCTGCACTGCGCACACACACTGCATCTTACAGCATCGCGCAACAAAACTCTGCACAAAAATGAAACATGGTGAAAACTCCTGTTTGTCTTTGGCAACATTTGTTTGAAAACAACGTGCAAACAGAAATGAAACGAAATGAAACGAAACGTGGATCCAACTTCTGTCTCTCTCTCTCTGTCACAGGGCCCCCTTTCAAACGCAAACTCAACTCTTCTTCGAAGCATGTTTGACCGCAATCAAAATGTATCTTGCCAACTTTCGGTTGTAAAACGCTGTTTCAGTATAGTTGATCTGATAAAGTTCTGCATGAGTCTGGCATGTGCATGTAGAAAGTTTGGAGTGAAGATTTAGTGCAAACCAAGCTGAATTGGAAACAAACTTCAATGTCTTTCCAATCGGAATACCATCCTTGTTCTGACATCCAGTCTTGCACAACCTCACCAAAGCCTCATGCCTCATGTCAAAACTCTGCAAAAGATTCACTGTCTCAGGTCGGGACCAAATGGTATTTCGTTCTGGAAGCTCAAACGAACATGAGTCTGCATGTTTGAAGTAACCACCAATCGCGTTGATGATCTCATCCCATTCCTGGTCCTTTTCAGTGACTGAGTCCGGATTGAAATTGCGAAGCGGACTTCCACTTCCACAAGGAGTCGATGCATGAATATGCACCCAAGGTGGACATGACGAATTCTTCCACTGTCGAATGCAAACAGCTACACGACTCAACGTTCCAGAACTCTGCACCTTAGCAACTACACCAATGTATGGGACCTTCGAAACTTCACAGACCTTTCTCAAGTTCGAATGTTCCGAACAACACAGTTCCACAATCGCAATTGAAGAACCCTGAGTCAACACTTGCTGCAACACACTCAGCTCACGAAGTTCTGCCAACTCAGCTGTCAAACCATCTGGAACCACAATCCCAAGAGCATATCGATGTTTATAGAAAGCTTTAGCACTCAAGCATTTAGTGAAAAGATCTGCTGGATTTTCAACACCACTTCTGTGTCTCAATTTCAACAAACCCTCTCTCATCTGCTCTCGTAACCAATGCAATCTTATTTCAATGTGTCGTGAGCGTCGTGGCACGTCCATGGACCTCACAAGTTGCAATGCGGAGCTTGAATCGCTCTCCAACCAAATCACAACTTCTTCTGGTTCATCAATCTCATGAAGTGCAAACAGAAGACGGTGAACCAGTCTTCCAAACGCAACACTTTCTTGACACACTGATTGCAAACCATAGAGTTCTGCCTCACATGAACTCAAGCTCAAAGCTTGCTGTTGTCGGCTCAGAGACCTCACCAAAGACCTCTCAAAGAAAACAGCTCCACCGCTAACACCTTTGCGGTTATTGAAACGATACGGTGCATGTGAAGCGTCGCTGAAAGAATGGAGATGGACTGATCTCAGTTGAGTATCGTCAACTTGACTCATGATGGTCTCATCTCTGCTCGGTAAACACAAGCATGCATGCATGTCAACATACAAGAATCTCAAAACTGCTTTCAATGCTTGTTCAGTTCCGTGCATCGGTTTCGCTTGTTGCGTCCCAAGAACAGACATCCATGTCTTCAAGTCATGACGCACCTGTGACAACCAAAGCAATTTTCCCAACGCCTTTCTGAAGCGTGAGTATGCTTCATCTGACAAAGGTTTCTGAAAGTTGCTATCCGTGAGTGTCTTCTCAAGATGTCCTGAAATGTCAGGCACATTCTCCGACCCACGGGTAACGCCATAATCCAGAAACGTAGAGTCAAGATAATGTGGATCGACACCCAGAGTGATCTCAGAGGAATCTCTTTCTCTTTTGATGACACGACCAATAAAGGTCAGGGATCCTCCCTCTTCTCCGATCTCTCCAGTTGTCTTCACAGGCACTACAGACGACAAAGTTGCAACCACATGTTCTTCGGCTTCCTTAGTGGTCGACAACAACAAGATGTCATCAACATACACCACACACAAACAAAACCCAATTTCATGACCATCTTTCACAATCTGTCCACCATACACACATGGTTCCAACGAATCCGACCAAAGGCCTACATGTTCAACCGTAAATGTCAAAAGCTGCAACCATGCCAGTGAAGCATCACGTAACCCGTTCAATGCCTTTTCAAGCAAATAGTAGGTCGCTTCACCTGATGGAAAGCTAATCGACAACGGCATTTTCAAGACAACATGTACACCAGTTCCCAATGGGCTATGCATGAAGGCATGACTCACGTCCAATGCACGCAAAAGCATCTTCCGTGTCGCTGCCATCGCAAGTACCAAATGGACACTCTCGATTGAAGGAGTCGGACTGCTAAATCCCAAGGATCTAGCTGAGGAGCCACGATTGAAATCTTTCGCAACAATCCTGGTTCGAACCCTCTCACTGCTTTTGTAAGCTGCAACCCACCTTGACTGGATCAAACGAAGGTTCGGAACAGCCTTCTTCATGTCGTCCAGTTCTGACTGGGTGATGATGCGGCCAGTCTTGCAGTGTTCCAAGTTCCTAACCTCCTCTTGCATACCTTTGAAACCTTGTTCCAAATCAAGCTCTTGCAAACTCTGGTCATCTATGATACTGTCAGGTTTCCAAACCAAGACATCCTGACCTCCAAGACGCATCTTCACAAAATCATGCTCATTGCCTCGATTGAAACAAACAGAATCAAGAGAACCAGAAAACATTTCTGGAGATGTTGCCGGAGCAAAAGACGCTGGACCTTCAAGTGTACCCAAACTCGCAACCAACACAGGCTCACCACTACCAACCCAAAACCAATCAAAATCCATGTTTGTTTGAAGCAGTTCCTCAGAATCTTCACGGATCTCTCTTTCCAACTGTTCTCGGTCGGTCTCAGCTTTCCTTTTAAACCTTCTAGGGTACTCAACCTGTGTTTCCGGCTGTCGCCGAGCGGACTCAGGTGTTGGTACCAATTCTTCATCATCGACCTCTTCTACTGGCACCTGAACCTGAGGTACAACAGCAGGGCTCTCCTGAGAGAGTGCAGGTTCAACACGTCTTTCCTTTCTCCGTTGTTCCTCAAACTCAGCAAAACGCTTTCTACATTCCTTGTTGTGCCTAATACCAGGTGCTTCCATGCCACTCTCACATGCTGGACATCGACGAGTCGGTTCAAAACGTGATATGTCAGGTGAAGTTCTTTCAGAACTCTCAGGACTACCAATGGCTACATCTGCAGTATGTGCTGGTGACGTAGGAGATGGAGTGACAGAAACTCGAGACGGCTCTGCTGGAACTTCCTGTGGAGTCACGACAACGTTCGATCTTGTCAGCGGCACTGCTGGCGCCAAACGCAACTCACCAGATTTCTTCTTCACACTGCTGGACTCTGGCAAGATGGGCTGCGAAGGTGCCGGCAAACTCTGGCCTTTCAACTTTCGCAACTCTTCAGGAGGTAGCTGACTCATATCAGCTGGTGCAGTTCCACTGTCATTCACAATTTGGGGTCTACTACCTACAGTCCCAGTGTCAAACTGTGTCAAAACACCCTGTCCCGAATTCAAATCCCATCTCAAAGGTGAAATAGCCCTGATGTTCCTAGCTACAAAACGCATCAACTCAGCTTTGCCATCCACACGAATGAAACCTTGCACAACTGGACCTCGTTCCAATCCCATGTGAATGAAGGTACACTCAACATTTCTTGTTGAAAGTGGTGAATGCTGCCGAATTGAATCAGGAATTTCTGCCAAAACCTGAGCACCAAACAAAGTCGAAACTGGTTTGGATAACTTCCTTCCTGAAGCCATTTCCAATGGACTTCTGTCTGAACCTCGTGATGTTGAAAAATGGTTGTTGCACAAAGCCAAATACGTCAAAACGTCAACCAAATTCTCATGTGAAAACGTGACATCCAACCCTTGCGCATTCAGATCAGCCGTTAGTACAGAAAAGGATTCTTTTAATTCCCTAACTGCTCGTTCAGCCGACCCAATCGATCGATGTTGTTGTGGCGAGGCTCTCCGAATAGCGAACGTATATCGGCCAGTGGAGGATCCAATGATCTCTCCCACTGCCCTCTCGCTATCGGTGTGGACATCAATGGAGACTGCCTTCGAAGTCAACCCAAAATGTTGAAGCCATACAACAATCTGTCTCCTGGCTGCTTCGACATCTTCTCCAACCACCACATAGCCAATGCACCTCGACATCATCTCGGTTAACACAAGGATCTTCACCGAACCTGGGAGTTCGTCTGTGGCGATCTCGCCTGATGTCTTGAGAAATGCAAAATCGGCCTGAATAGAAACCTCTTTCCTGTCACCTTTGTCTCTTCTGTGCTGAAAAACGGAACGACCCTTGGCACACTCCAAACAGTTCGGATTGAATGGAATATGTCCCTGTCTCCGGTGACGTGCCAGTTCACTGTCGTCTCCTCCAGACACAGCTGCGACAGAAAAGTCATGAGTGTTACTCACAGTCAAGTCAGACCTGTATGCACTACTACTACCAACATCTGGATACAAACGAACCCAAGGACAATTGGCAAAATAAGCAACATCAAGACAATGCATTCCAAGCTTTTCATGGAACAAATCAAAACCTTTTGGACCTTGTGTGAATCTCCATCCCGAATCTGCCAATGAAGTAATTGACAAAATGTTGTGCCGGATGGAACCCACCAAAACATTCAAACGTGCTTTCTTCCAACACCAATCATCACCTGATGTGCCTGACATGTGCATCTGTACTCCAATCTCAGCAGTGCCTGACATGTTGACTGAGGATCCATTGGCAGCTTTGTAGCCACCTAACCCCTCACTGTCCTGCAGCACTGACCTGAAGGCTGACAAGTTCGATTCAGCCAAAACACTTGTGGATGCACCAGAGTCAAGAAGCCACCAAGAAGCATCGGTGTTGTCAGCGACCTGTGAAAGCAAAGGTCGCAAAAACTTCAAGTAAGGTTCAATCTGCTGTTCAACTGAAACCTCACTGTGGTCATCAAACCAATCATGTGCACGCACCAAAACGACTTTCATCGGTACAGTGGCACACAAGTCTCGGCTGGGGTCATTAACAAAACGTGTTTCTAAGTTGGAACTGTCACCAAGTCCAACCTCATCTCCATACTTCAAACCACAAAACCATGGCTCATGAGTACAGCTGTCGCAACCTCTTGCCAGCACACAACCCATGTCAGCCGCTTCAACTTCCTCTGACTCATGAGTACAGCTGTCGCAACCTCTTGCCAGCACACAACCCATGTCAGCCAGTTCACTTCTCACTACTTCTGACTCACAAGTACAGCTGTCGCAACCTCTTGCCAGCACACAACCTGTGTCAGCCAGTTCACTTTTCTCTTCTGACTCATGAGTACAGCTGTCGCAGCTCTCTGCCAGCACACAACCCATGTCAGCCAGTTCATTTTCTTCTTCTGACTCACGAGTACAGCTGTCGCAGCTCTCTGCCAGCACACAACCCGTGTCAGCCAGTTCACTTTCTTTTTCTGACTCACGAGTACAGCTGTCGCAGCTCCCTGCCAGCACACAACCCGTGTCAGCCAACTCACTTTCAAAATCTTTGCAATCAACCACAAGCCTATTTTCGGTTTCCATGTCAGCAACCTCATGCTCATGCACAAACCTAAGACCTCCAGTGGTTTCACATGTCATGTCAAACAACAAAGGATTATAAACTCTTGCTCAACCAAATATAACAAAGGGGGGCCCCCCAACAAAAGAACCCAGGGGTTCAACGAACAAGGAGGGGGACCCAACATACTCATAGGCGTACCAGTCAAACAAACATACTACCAAACCGATGACCAAATCAGTACATACGTACAAATATATACATATATATATCCGCATGAGTACGCACGTGATACGCCGGAGTTTCACAAATGAGATCACTCAGAATTCACTGAAACACATCAATGACAAAGGAAAGGCTGGACATCCGTTTGTTTCGTTTGACAAGGAGTTTCCCTCGGTCACACATGCTGTTCATTTTTTCACGTGGGCAAAGTCTCGATGTCACCGAGCTATGGTTCCATGGGCATTGGAATGAGCCGCATCGTTTCCACATGAAACGTTCACCACAAGCTCCATTATTGTATTCACATATCACAGCAATTCATCGTCTCCAAAGAAACGGGCACCACAGAGAGTTTACCATTGTCACATATCTCAGTCATTCCCCAAAGAAACGGGCACCACAGAGAGTTTACCATTGTCACATATCTCAGTCATTCCCGATGAGGAATCACGAAGCTGCAATTGGAGTCAAAGGTGAAGTCGTCGGAGAAAAATGTCAAAAAGACGGTATTCGAGGCCAGCGATGGCGCGATCACACATACGCAAAAATCTTTGAAGTTCAGCATGAATTTGGTCGAGAAAAATCACAATAAAATGGCCGTCGAAACCCATGTCCTGCAAAAGGTCAACGGTCTCCTCAATGTGGCATTGCAACTGGAGGACGGTCATTCGAACCTTGGCAAAGAAAAGGAATTGGTGAAGCAGGACTTGCAGGCGCAAGATACTGGTATGGCGTGCAGCACGTAACATGGATGGGGGTACGGAAATTCAAAGATTTTTACAGGGCTGGAGCCAGAGCTCAAGCACATAGGATGAAAAGCCCAAATGGCCAAACATGCTGTCCATGGACAGATGCGCTGACCAAATGTCAGCAACGTTATGTAGAAAGATGTCCCACATGGACAAGGGAGGGAGTGCGAAGCAAGGGGGGGAACAAAAACAGTTGGCCAACTGCCAACGAGCTCACTTGAGGGGAAACTGCATCATTCACAGATTACGCAGTGACCCCTGAAAACAAACATTCCACAAACCAGGTTGAATGTTTCAAACAGTTGGGGTTCAAACAAGACAGAAGTTAAAAAGGAACACAAGCACAAGTCCCTTGCAAACACAGAGTGTTTCTTCTCGCCTCCAACCCCTCCTGCTTATTTTTTTTTTTGGTTTCAGGTTTTTTTTTGGTTGAGGTGGCACACGCCACACCTACGAGTTGATAAGGTAACAAGGCTAGCGCCTAGTGAAACTTATAAACTCTTGCTCAACCAAATATAACAAAGGGGGGCCCCCCAACAAAAGAACCCAGGGGTTCAACGAACAAGGAGGGGGACCCAACATACTCATAGGCGTACCAGTCAAACAAACATACTACCAAACCGATGACCAAATCAGTACATACGTACAAATATATACATATATATATCCGCATGAGTACGCACGTGATACGCCGGAGTTTCACAAATGAGATCACTCAGAATTCACTGAAACACATCAATGACAAAGGAAAGGCTGGACATCAGTTTGTTTCGTTTGACAAGGAGTTTCACTCGGTCACACATGCTGTTCATTTTTTCACGTGGGCAAAGTCTCGATGTCACCGAGCTATGGTTCCATGGGCATTGGAATGAGCCGCATCGTTTCCACATGAAACGTTCACCACAAGCTCCATTATTGTATTCACATATCACAGCAATTCATCGTCTCCAAAGAAACGGGCACCACAGAGAGTTTACCATTGTCACATATCTCAGTCATTCCCCACTTTCTTTTTATTAAGCTTTTTTTTACAAATCTACAAGAGGGACCCCTGTCAGAGGACAAACTGCTTGACGCCTCACGGCTCCCAGTTTCACCATCAAGTCGTGACATGCTCTAGATGGCTCATCGGCTGGGTTGCTCTGACTCGGGACTCTGGTGAACCAAGTCCAGGACCGGGCCTTCTCTTCTAGTTTCTCCCAGCACAACAACAGCTCCCGGACGGGTTTAGATCCGGAGGTTCCCTTGATGCATGCATCCATCGAGCTATTGTTGTCAATGAAATAAATAGTGCGAGACCCACTAAGTTGATCGTTCCAGAGGAGCCGGCTCACCAAGATGGCATAGAGCTCCACAAGTCCAATGAAGTGGGAAAACATGGATCCCCACTCCTCAACCAAGCGCTCCGGCACTGCACATGAAAAATATTCAAACCGGTTGTCAATGGACACAACGCCCCCAATGGTGTGACCAGCAACCTCGCTTGCTCCGTCAGTAAAAGCCAGTATGGGCCGCCGCTGGTCGCAACACGGGACCATTCGGGGTTCTCCGGTAGTGAGCCTGTCCATCAGGATGTGCAGAGACTCGACGGCACACCGATCTAGGGTGACGCTCTCATGGCTTTTAATGGCAAGCCGGAACTCGTGCATGGCAATTCTTCCAACCCGACCCATAACCTGGGCATCTGCAAATTGTATGCGGCCCAGGATCCGACTAGCCTCCTTCGCCGTCAACGTGCCACGAGCCAGAATTCCATTGACTGCATCTGAGACCTCTGTCACCCTGCCGGGCTTGTTCCTCACCAGGACAAAACCATTCATAGATTCGCTGGTGTCAATCTCGACCCCAAGAACAGTGGCTTTTGAGTCAAAGGGCTTCAGCTTATGGTCAGCAAACTGGAACCCGAGCATGTCGAGTAGAAGCTTAGCCATGCTCATCGAGGACTGTTTCAATGTGCAAGGCGCCACCATTGGAAAGTCGTCGAAATAGTTTCCCCAAAGCAGTCCGGCATGGAGCCCAATGGAGTGGATCAGCCGGGACACGCGGTTAAAATGAACCACGCTGGCCGTCGCCCCAAATGGCAGCACATTGCCAATGAAGCACTTGCATGAATTGTCTGAAGGATCCTTAAGGGCGATGGCAGAGAGCCGCCTGCACTCCTTGCTGATCGCAAATTGTTTATATGCTGATGACAAATCCAAAACAGAAAGGAGAGGTCGACCACCACCCTCAACCAGATATGCGGGGTGAACCTTACCCTCCAGACGGGTTCCATCACTCCTTCGAAATGAAACATGTCCCAACGCTAATGCGCGGGTGATGGCAGCTGTCATCCACACGACCTGGTCTAAAGTGCGCAAATCCAACTTGTCTGAGTAGCCAGAGGCAGTGTTCACACGGTTTTCGCGAAATCGTCAATAGGCCGGAGCTTCACTCTATCACCAGAGGACTGCAGAACTGCGAAGCGTCTCACAGGTATCCATGGCTGTCCATTGAAAATATCATGAACCTGTTCAACTGTATGCGGGCCAGTCATCCAGTGATGGTTACTCGCTTCCTCCATTGTAGCATCCCACAATGGCTGACTCTCAGTATTAAGAGCTGCACTTTTGACCTTGCCAATCAACGCAGGTCTAATGAATTTCGCGCTAGCCCATAACTCCCCTTCAGAGGCTTGCGGTGGTCTGGGTTCAAGCCCAAAGACATTTGAAGGGCTCTGGATTCCAGTGAGTTTGAAGCCCGCATCAATTTCGTCAAAAAGATTGGTGTCAGGCCAATCCAAGCTGCAGGCTATCTTTCTGAGCAGGAGGAGCCTTTTGGGGGCAAGAACTTGTCCAACCTCAGGGTCAAGGCGTGACTTGTGTTCTTTCTCTTGCGCTTCAAGCTCCTCTGCCCAACTCATCCAGAGCTTCATTTTGGAAATTCGAAAATTGCAAACATCTGCAGGGGACGTGGTCAAAACGAAAAATAATACATCAAGCATTTGATCAGGAACGGCATGAAAAGTGTCAAACGGGTGGTGCAACGTCAATGACCTGTCAATCCACTTCATGGGAGTTCTGTAAATACCAAGCTTCAAAACTAAGCTGCTCTCGCCTTCCCCCCTTTTCGAAAAACTGAGCAGCTTTGAGCCACTGGGAACATGTTGAAGGCAGGCCGTCAAGCAACCTTTGGCATCGGTTGTGGGCATTGATGCAGCTGTGACAATCTCAAATCGCTCGAACTCGGAAATCAAAGGTGGCATGCGTCGTCCTGCCGGCTGTTTATGCATGGCAATCATTCCTTTGTGGTTGACTGCAACATTGTTGGGATCTGCCTCAAACTTCTGCGGAAAAAGTTGCAACGCATTTTGCACAATGGAAACCACTTGAACACACAGCTGTTTGGTGTATGCCGCTTCATCACTAGTAGCATATTTAAAGGTTCCATCACTCTGCCGTGTGCGCCCAAAAGGGGCATGTTCATGGTTGCCAGGACATAGGGCTTGGATGCCGCACATTTCAGGCAAAGTTGAAAGGAAGGATCGGTGCAACTTTCGAGTAGATCCCCATGCGCAAGTATCATATTTGTAAAACCTGCAAGGCGTGTCAGCAATCAAATTAACAAAGCATGGAATCAGCCACAAATAGCTAGAGGTTGGGTTTTCGACGCTCCATGGAATGTCCTGCAAGGTGCATTGCGTCAAAAACCTTGTCAAGCCACTATACAAGGCATTTGCCAGTTGAACTCTTTCAAGATCTCTGCCTTCCAAATGTGGCAGTCCAGATGGGTAGTCCTCACTACGCAACTGCTTTGGCCCCCCGCCAGGACCAAGCGGGATTTCTCTGGCACGACTGCATGTTCCGCACGGTGGTGCTGCATGTATAAAAACAACATTGTAATGTTCAATAATATGGTGAAGGAAGGCCCATCCATGGTCTGTCGACAGCTCCACATTGCAAACAGTGACATACGAGTGAAAACGGTTAGATTTGTGGTCTATGGCCAAGTGCTCAAAACCACTGTCTTTGAAACACTTACTCAACATGGCAGTCCCTGCACATAGTTCTATGATCAAAGGAGCGCCCTGTTTTGTTGTCCCCGCTTGAACGCCTTCTATGGCGGGCAAGCCAGGATCATCCACTGTTGTCGCACCAGCTGCATCCATTGTAGAGTCACCAGTGCCAGTGTTGTGAGGTGAAACATCGCACTCCCCAAGTCAGTTGCTGCGTTTGTTTGGGCACGTCTGGAAGGTATGACTTGACTGAAAACAATTCTTCATGCAGCAAATGTGCATACCTTTCCGGCAACGGCCTTTGATCACGGGCAATTTGCAACCATGAGGAAGGTTATGGTCAAAACATATGGGCTGGTTGTTGCGGTTTCCAGGTGCCCCGCCTTCCAGCCCAGCAGGCATCTTGATAGTGAGCGATCCGCCGCCTTGTTGACCCTTAGACTTTCCCTTGCCCTTATTCTTTGGCCTGGGGACCTTAGCCTCAGGCCTGTCATGACTGGCATCACTTGTCCTCTTGACGGAAGTGCTACTGCTATTTGGCAAAGGCTGCAACAAGTGTAAAACATCAGGGTGCTCCATGGTGTTCCTAAAAATTGCATCCAGTGGTCGGCCTGTGGCTGTGGTCTGGACACCTGACCTGCTCCCTTCTGCAAGTTTCACAAACAACTTCCGGTCTGCGTTGATAATCTGCTGCATGCTAATTTTGGCATATCCGTCTGGTTGACTTGCGACTCGACAGTCAAAGATTTTTTCAACCCACCTGTCATGCTCCAGGTAGTCCAGCAAGTTCGCCTGGTCAAAGGCGAGGCCTCGTCTCATCAGAGCCAACCTGACAAACATATCTGATGACAAATCTGCTTCCATTTTGTGTTCCTTGTCACGTATGCGGACAGCCCCACTTGCATCAATTGCAACATGTTTGTCCTCCCGCTGGGATGAGTTCAAGACCTCCTGTTCTTTCGAAGTGCACCTGCTGAGTTCAACATGCTGCAATCTGTTTTCCTCGTACAGGGACACTGCAAGATCGACCAGTCTGTCGCTCGGTTCAAGTTTTCCTTCAATACGGATACCTTTGAGTTTGGATTGCTGACGTTTCAACCTATCTGCACGTTCAGGCTGTGCTAGTTTCTTTACTGGCATGTCCTCAACTCGTTCAACTGAGTGCTTAAGCTCTGCTGCTGTAAGGCTGTAGGCCTCATGAAAAAGCCTCCTCAATGAAGCAAGTTGTCCAAGGGTTGGATCTGCACCTAAAGCAGATGTCATGGCCGTCACAAATGGGGCCTCATCTGAGTTTCCTGGGACATATGCAGAACTGAAGGCAAACTTTGCAAGTGTGTTTACACCATTTGTGCACAAGGCTTCAACGACGTCATCTGCCAATCCAAGCGCAGCCGCTCGGGCCCTGAAGTTTGGCTCACTGTCAGTGAGTGACATTGCAGACTAACTCCTAAATGCAAGAAACGGAATTAGTTTACCATGAAGGTAATGAGGGATTACCTTAGGTCAGGACTATGGGTAATTGAGGAAACTCCTATTAAAGCAAAGGATTTTGGGTGGTCTGACAGTCTTATGATATCATGCATTTGTGTTGCATGGGATCCCAAGTGGACCCCTTTCGACATGGCGTCAAATACGCCGCTTGAACCAGCACATCAACCAAGTGTTGATTGACCCAACTGGTCACGCCCAAATGGCACTAAGGTTCAACTATTGCGCAACATGCATTGCTGCTCATGCGTTTCAAAATTCCAAAAAAAGAAAATGAACCCAGGTTTCAAGTTGTCAGCTTGGTCACACAGGGTCATGAAGTTTTTTTTTCCATCTCAGCCACGGGCATCTCTGAAACACTGGCTGCATTGCGGTGACATAAACTTCGGTCTAATCTCAAGCTCTTCATATTTGTTATTGATCTCCCTGCCGCATCGAAACTTGTTGCCCCCCTCCTCTGAAAGCAAATGAATGTATCTGGTGAATCGGTTCCTGAAGAGCGGGGCGTCCTCTTGAACTCCCAGGGCTTCAAGAGTTGCATGTTCATTCCAAGAGCCTACCACGTGGTCCATGGCCGCCTCATTCATGTTTTGTTCCTCAAAGGCATGCTCATCGTCACGGGAGTCTTCAGAGTCTGTGTCACTGAAATCCACTACCGTGTCAGTTTCAGGGGTGCCAACTCCAGAAAGGGCCTGGTCAGTTTCGGGCTCAAGTCGATGACCCTGCATTGGAAAGTACCCAGATCGCGTGGCATCAGGGACGAAGGTCTTCTTCCTGACACAAGCAAGGCATTCCTCAAGCTTCCTAACCGGTCCAGCAGATGCATCACGTGAATACAGCAGGGCCATCTTGTCGGCACTCGGCATATGATATCCCAAATGTTGCCTGATACTGATGGGGGCCCCAAACTTTGCCATCCAGCTGAGTGTTGTGGTCTTGAGCGAATGTGTCCCGATGTTCCCAAGCGCTCCAAGCGGGATACCCGACACTTGCAGCAGTTGCCGCAGCCAGTCAGCACCTTCTCCAGCTCCAAGAGGTGTCTTTGTCCAGCCGCCCTTGGAAGGATATGGCAGCATGGGCATAGCTTCACCCCTCGGTTTTCCACACCTGACACCAACTTCCCTCCAGGTGGTGAACCAGTCAGCTCCGGTAACACCAAAACGCGGTGCAACCATTGGCAGGTACTTCGTTTTCATTTCAGTTGTGTAGGCTGATTTTGTTCGACCAACTTTCCCTTCAATGTACCCTTGGGG
Source organism: Cladocopium goreaui (assembly GCA_947184155.2). Taxonomy (NCBI): domain Eukaryota; class Dinophyceae; order Suessiales; family Symbiodiniaceae; genus Cladocopium; species Cladocopium goreaui. The sequence goes on along the minus strand of CAMXCT020004253.1, from coordinate 13,883 downwards.
GCTTCCATCAACGACAATTTCATCCAAAATGAGGTCCTGCAAGTTCATCATATCTGAAAAACGGGCCCTGAAGAAAATGCACAACAAGAAACATCCTGCCGCCACCCGGTCTCGGTCTGGATACTTGTCAGCCATGACAATCTTCTCCAGGTGTTCGACCATTGCAACACTAAGGGGGTCCTTCTGCAGGGTTCGTCTCTTCTTCAGATAGGCTTCACGTGCACACCCTTCTACCCTTTTGCTTGCAAGGACTGTATCACCACCAGTAACCCCAAGGACATGGAAAGAGAACCTGATTGCAACCAAATAAGATCGTAGAAATGTTGGTGCAGAAGTGTCAGCATGTTCGCACATGAAATTGTAAACCGTAGCCTCAACCAAAGGAAATGCTGGAATGCCGTTCTTGTCACACCACATGATATACCGCAGGACTGGGCTTGCACGCGCATGCAGAGTTCCTGTAGCCTTACCTGCAAAAATGTGCCTCAGACCATCACCCAGGGCCTGTCCCATAGGCGACAAGCGGTCCCACTGCCTGCCAATTTCAAATGAGTTCAAATACATCATAATGATTCCAGCCCACTTCCGAATTGCTGCAACCCGCTGAGAATTGAGCAAAGCCTCCCAGGAGCGTCCTGTCACAGTTCTCTTGGCTCTAAAAATCCTCAACGCTTCAGGTCTGTCAGAAGCCTCGTCATCACCTTCATGCTCAGGGGTGGCCACTGCAATCATTCCACAAGGTTTTGGAACCAGAGGTATACTGCTGCCAGGAACTGAAATTGGAGGGCGCGCAACATAAATTGGATTGAAAATTGAACCCCAAACTGCACGTCTGGAAAAAGCCAAATGCGATTCATAAGCATCCATGTCATTACAGCTCATCCCCACTTTCAAACCAAAGTAAATAGGCAATGGCTGCGAAAAATCCAACAGTGAAGGCCAAAATGCCACAGCAGACCAAAATTCGAAAAGAATTGAATGACACATGCACTGATGGAATCTGAAGTGCAGCCAGCCCCTTCTGGATAGCCGATGCAGTGCGAAAGGCCGCGGGCATCAACGTATGAACGGAACAAAAACAGTTGGCCAACTGCCAACGAGCTCACTTGAGGGGAAACTGCATCATTCACAGATTACGCAGTGACCCCTGAAAACAAACATTCCACAAACCAGGTTGAATGTTTCAAACAGTTGGGGTTCAAACAAGACAGAAGTTAAAAAGGAACACAAGCACAAGTCCCTTGCAAACACAGAGTGTTTCTTCTCGCCTCCAACCCCTCCTGCTTTTTTTTTTTTGGTTTCAGGGTTTTTTTTTTGGTTGAGGTGGCACACGCCACACCTACGAGTTGATAAGGTAACAAGGCTAGCGCCTAGTGAAACTTAATGATCATGCTGCCGACACTGCCAGTCTTTTGGACATCAGACCTATTGTCGTGACTTGTACTCGGTTCCGCACTTTGGACTGGTCCCTGTTGCCAGGTATACCCATACCCGTCGCAATACCATCCAGAACCATCGTCCCACCATGTCTGCGAAACTCCCCATTGACCATCACAGCTCTCCGGCCATTGATCATGCCACCAATAGTCATCATCGTCCCAACTCTCTGCAGTCCAGTCGGTCCAATCCTCTGAAACTTCATTCAACTTACCTTTCTTTCCCTTTCCTTTGCTATTGCCTTTGCTTCTAAAGGTAGCACCCTTTCCTTTGGAACGAGAAAGGTTCCAAGCATCAGTCCTTGCACTACCCTTACCTTCCTTGCTCTCAGGGCAGTTGAAGCTGATGTGTCCCATCTTACCGCATCTAAAACACCGAATCTTGCTCATGTCTGCGGTACAACCTGGGGCGGTGTGTTTCCGACTGCCACACTTCCCACATCTGCCTTCCATTGCATCTACGAGATCGGCATCAAGAGAATGATGTTCTACATTCCCCTCCAGGGAACTCAATCTCTTGCTGTGGCCTGCTGTCTCAAAATCGCTAAACAGGCGCTGTTGCTCTTCCCACCGCATCGCAGCGTTCCTGTAGGACTCGTAATTGTCTGCGCCGCTGTGGTGGAGAACGTAGTTCTTCACTGTCTCAGGCAAGCTTTTCAGCAGAACAACTAGCATGTCAGAATCTGCCAGCTTCAGTCCTGTGGTGTCCACCTGCATAGGGAGAGTTCCTAGCAACCTTGAGAACCTTGCAGCTTCATAGTCAATTCTTCTGATAGTATCACTAACCAAGGAACTCGGCGATGTCTGTGTCGCCGCCAGGACAAAGGATTTCCCTGCAATCTGCGTCCTTAGTGAGAGCGCTTCGGATCTTGACCTCAGAGAAAATTCAAGAGTAAGTTGCCTAAGCAGTTCAAACCCGTTTGCTTGTTGGTTTACTGCCACTGTCACTCTGTCACTAGATCCTACTCCATGTAATGCCACACCCTCACTGAAGGCGTTCACCAACGCCACACACCTGGGGTTGTCGTGAAACGCAGCTTTTAAGATGGACATAAGCCTTCGAGACCTTGCCTGTTGTGCTCCACTGAGAGCACTCCATCTGATGGGACCGGGCCAACGGCTACTATGCTGGATTTCTACAGAAAATTCTAAACTTCCACCAGCTGCCCAGGATGACAACTCATCCAAATAGCCAGCCCAACCTAACACCTCTTCTTCTCTTGTCTTCCAAGTTCCTACTGGTGTTGGTGCCGGTGTCAACCATTTTTCGCTTTTGGCGAAGACATCCAATTGCTGTGAATTTCCATGATTTGATTGTTGAACACCAAAACCAGGCAAAACATCAAATGGCTGCGGAGTCACAAACGACGAATCAGCTGCCCTACCAAGACCATCACCAAACACTTCTGGAACCCCTCTTCTCTGTTGCATAGTTACAAAACGATCTTGCATATGCTGCTGCACTGTCTGTAGCTGTCCCTCACTCATGCTACCTAACATGGCCATGACCTCTTGGATCTGCGCCGCCTGAGGCGTCAAACCTCCCAAGCTCGCTCCAACCGGGCCACTCGGCATGTTTCCTTGGCAACTCATTGGGTTCACTCCTAAGTTTGGAAAATCTCCAGACCTTGGTCCACCAGGCATACTCGCACAACCATAACTTGGCACACGCGCTTGCGAATTCTGTTGCATAAACGTTTGTTGTTGGGGAATCCATTGCGCACCAAACCATGCTGGTCCCAGTCCTTGCATTCCGGGGACATTTCCTTGCTGACATCCCTGCACCGGACCTACCTGACCACCTGCATCCAGGTTTGTCGTGCTCGCAAATCCCTGTACACTCTGTGACACATTTGCTTGTTGTTGCTGTGGCTGCTGCTGGGGCATGTTACTTACTTCAGGTGTTTGTCCATCCATCCCAGATCCACTACCTTGCTGACCAGGCGTTCTTGGCACTGGCGGCAATCCGTCACTACGGTTACAACCACCATTTCCGGTACCACTTCCTTCACCTCTTTCAGCCATACCAGGACTAGGACAACCTTGCACACCTTGACTCACACTACCTGAATCCATTCCTACTTACGCACAGCAAGCAGGGCAGCTCCGCTACCATGCAGAAGGTACGCAACCTTCGAAACCCTTGGGTCAGCGTCCAGGACGTCGTCCTTAACTCACTAGAACCGTCCACGCTACCAAGTCAACTACTCCCAGAGCTTAGCCACTTTTACACACAAGCACAGAAACAAGATGTTTGCTCATGTCGCTATGGTTCTTGTTGGTGTGTCACGCCTTGACACAAAATGATGCGGAGTCGCCAGTCAGCATCTTTCTGCTAACTTTCACAAAAGCGATCAAAAACACATGTCCTCACAAAAAGTCTTTACATCAAGACATGGTTCGTTTGTTTAAATAAGTTTGAGTGTTTGAAAAACGTTGAAACATTTCAAGCACCAAAACATGATTCATGATGTCTCCCTCAGATCTGTTAGCAACTCCAGTTCTGAATGCCTTTCAGAACGTTGCTCTCGCTATCATCATTGAGAGACAAAACAAACTATACTTCTCCGATCAATGTCAAACAAAGTTCCTTCTTCCGAAGTCACAAGATGAATTCTACGATCTTCTCACGATTCCTTCGTGCACTTCTGCGATGATTCTGCAATCATTCTGCCGGCAAAACTAAAGCAAAAACATATGGAAAATGGTTTGATTTTCCATGTCACTATACAAATTCAAATCCTCACGATGTTCTCCGTGCAATCAAAGTACTCAAAGAAGACGAAAAGTATAACGTTGTTGGGTTTCGTCATCTCCAATAAAACGTGCAAATACGATGTCAACCATCACGGTTGAGCTCATCATCAAGATGAAAACCAAATTCACTTCTTTCAATGCAGAAAAGACCAATGGATTCATCTCACCACAGATGTCGGAAATTTTCACACCCCACCACGTCTCCAAAAAGTCTGCCGATTTTAGGTGCCAAAAACGAACCCTCTGGACATGGCAAGATGCTGCTCCTGTAGTAACAGAAAGATCAACAAATCTGGAAACACTTCCCCTGTACATTGCCAAATTTTGAAGGGTGCAAAGGTGCAACTTTTTCAGAGTAGGAAACAGAATCTGTATAGTTTCTTATTCACACTTCCAAAAGTTGCACCTTTGCACCCTTGTTTTTCTCTATCTATTTTTGGACGCAAAATGAAAGAAATTGGCCACACTGTTCTTTCATCCAAAGCGGTTTGATTGGAACCTTATCCGCCACAAGTGCCTTGGTTGCTCAAGCAGACACCCCGTTTGAAGCAGAGTTAGACCCGCCCCACCTGCTAGTCTCTGTAAGATACCTCCCACAGCCCGCTCGAGTGTTTAAGGTACCTCCCACACCCCGCCCCCATTGTAGTATCTTTGTAAAACTCAAACGGGGTCCAGGACCCGACCATTCTAAACGAGGACCCGAAGGGACCCGAGGCGGACTCGAAGGGACCCGACCATTGTAAATGAGGACCCGAAGGGACCCGAGAAGGGTCCGACCATTAAACATAGGACTTGAAAGGACCCCAGAACTAAAATTTGGCCACGTTCCCCCGCATCCCCTCATGATTCAGAAAAGGAAGGTAATCATTCTTTGCAGCATCCGCACACAACAGCTGCAACTGACTGCTTCACAAAAATGTCTTCATTTTGCAGAAAATTACACTTTCATCTTTGTTTCGGGGGGGAAGGGGGGGATGCCGGGCTTGTCACGTGCACTTGTGCCAGCTCAGGAGTCCACCAGGTCGTTACACACGTTTAACTGCAGCAGACAAGCTGAATTGTAATTCTTCTCAACCAGGTCTCACCAAGCCTCGAAGCGTCTCGATTGCAGGCTTGCATCAACATAATAGAAAGGGAAAGATTGTCATAATCTGGACAAGCAGGTACAAGGGACTAGTTTCAGGTTCGTTTTTAGCAGCTGAAACTTATTTGATTTTTAGAGAATCCGTGGGGCCTCCCTTGCACTTCTTGGACAACCACTCACGTCTATCTTTTCAAATCACCTGCCATGCGCATCCTCACTGTGAAAAATCATCCTATGTATAGCCAGCGTAGCGATCTTGTGCTTGAACTTAGGTAGGTAGTTGTTAGTTGCTTTGTAGTTGTAGTTTGTGGACTTGCTGTGAAAAACGTAAACCCAAGTACACCTCTCATGTACCCAAATCGACGCTTTCATAAAATCACTACGCCAGACGCAAACACCTACTGTGGTTGCGACTCCGCAGTTACTTACTTCTCTGCAATGTCAAACAAAGGAACTTGTTCCACCCCGACTCCTAAGTGCACGTCAGACTCCTTCTTTTTTCTCTCCAGACGCCACACACAACGGAACAGGTCAACAAGAACCAGGGCAGGCACACAGCCACAGCCCACAAACAAAGAAAGGAAGCAAGCTGTTCCAGTGTGGCTACTGTTTCAAGTGCCCTAGGTGACACTGCAGTTCAGTTCTCTTCGGAACATTTGACACCACTCCCTTGAGCCGATGTCTCAACTGGGAAACTCGATTCCAGGTTTCCAATACACAACCTTCCTTCAAAGGTTGTTGAAACAATTCCAAACTGCTATGATATACAAATCACCTAGTCACAAAAACGTCAGAAACATTTCCAAAAGTTCTCAAGTCAAACTGGTACTCGTCCAAACGCAAATAACCAGCTAGCCGGTGTTACTAGTCTCTACCAAACGTCAGGACTAGTTACACGGCTATTCAAGAACGAAATGTTCCACTCAAATTCCTATACAAATTCTTCTTGCAATACAGAACAACATGGGAACCTCATGTTCCATCTCCAAAACAGTTCTTCGCACAGAGATGTCTTCTCATAGTTCCAAACTACCGTGGAGAATAGAATGTTCTGCTTGACTTCTCAGCTAATATCCAGTCATCAGCAGTCATAGCGCTAAAGTAGTTCGCTCACCACAATAACCAAACGTCAGCAATAAGTCACAAAGACAAAGGTCACAAAATAGACTTCCGGATCAAATACCCAGAGGTCACAGAAGATACGTAGGCATTGTCCTCACAATGCCGGAGTATCTCACGTACTCACAAAAAGCAATCAAATAGGCTTCACCAACATCTCAGATGTACGAAGCAATGTCGAGAATTGCAATAAGTGATCCCCAACCATCTCAGTTGGATTCATACTCCTTCAAGAAGTCAAAGTCCTTCCGAGATCGATGGAATCATAGTATCTCGACTCAACTGCATAGCGAATGCTTCTGAAAGCATTCGTCCACTGTCATAAAGCAAAATAACGCTTTAAACTGTACTCAAAGGAGAATCAATCTCCAAGTAGATCCACTCAGACTCACTGGTCGACATCTCACATCAGCTCATGCAGCTTCTCATACCACAAAGCAATATTGAAACTACTTATGTCTGATACAGACACCTTCCCATAGTCCAGTTTCACCACTGAAGGCTCAATGAAAGTCAGGTCGCTCCAATGCCAAGTTGCACCCACAAGGGTCCAAACTTCCACACCCCCTTTCGACATGACATTCATTTCTCTCTCTATACATACTCAGATGCATATCCAGTATGAACTTCGCCATACCTTCAAGGTCAAGCTCACAGAATACATCGTCTTCGCCAGGAGACTTCGATGCTCCAAGCACCTCAACAGGAAAATGAAGTATAAACTCTTCTGAAGCATTCGAAGTTTCCAAAAAATATAACTGTCTTCGAAAAATCAACTGATCCTCAAGGAGATAAACGGTTGTTCCTCCAACACTTCGCTCATCTTAAATAAACAGTCCATCCATATCCACAACCATCGTCAACGCTGATGTCAGCAGTACTCCATAGACGTCTCCATGGGCACAGTTCCCATCTATCCTCAACCAGTCAACATCACCAGCTCAGAATCCATCGACTGATCAAAGAGACCATGGCGTTAATTCACGATCAACTACGGTGCTGTTTGTGGATCCCTAGAACAAACAACAAACACCAACAACACACACACGAGATCCAAGACGGAGACAGACGAAGCACTGTCGGAGTCAACAGAAAACCAAGGCCGACTGTTTCAGCTAATCCGCATCCTCCAATGGAAGATAAACGCGTCAGACAAGCAAAACTGTCATCAGCCTCAACTACTCACAGTCCAAAACCATATTCGTGGTATCAAAGTTTTGAACACGAATACATTGATGCACCAGGCAAACTCGGTCTCAGACAAGCTATAGACTAGATACACTAAGCTTGGAACACCTTAGATACCAAGCGTTCTAAGTTTCGGGCACGCTAGGCATGAGATGCACTAAGCTCAGGGCAAACTTCCAAGGCTGGACCTTGTCCCCCCTTTTGAGATAAAGTCCATCAACCTTCAAAAACCTCAAATGAATTCTGGCCATCATAAAAGTTGATCTATTGCATGTTCAAACAAAGAAAACAACTACCTAAGCAACTTCACAATCACTACCTACGAACATGTTCACAACGCCAGGGAAATCCATTCCACTGACATCAAGATGCGCAAACCTATCAAAAGCAATTTCAACAACACTGACATATATCTCAAGTCAGGGATGTCCAATCCACTGATATCACAATCAAATCAATCACAAGACGCTCAAAATCAAAAACAAAACCTTCCAAGGGTTTCCATCAGACGTTTGGCCTGGACCTACTTTGATTCTCCTCAATTAAGAATCAGGTCTGGCCTTGTCATCATTTGGAAAACGGCGGCAGATAAACACAAACCACACTCAACAATGAATCAATCACAATGCACAAGTTCACAACAAATTCACAAACATGCTCAAGTTCACAAACATGCTCAAGTTCATAACCAAGTTCACAAACATGTCCAAATTCACAAGCAAGTTCACAAACACATGTCCAAATTCACAAGCAAGTTCACAAACATGCCCAAATTCACAAGCATGTCCAAGTTCATAACGCAAACATGACACCGTTCCAATCCAGAGCTGATTCATCCCAAGCAATATCAAACCTTGCAGGCTCACCCCCTTTTGCAGTGCAGGAGGTCTGAATCACAGACACAGTCATAGCAATGGTGCACCAGAGTGAACCTCGAGCTAGCCGATACTAGCTATTCTCTCTGCCGCAAAGAAAACTGCTAATCCTTCACAAAAAAATATTCAGGCCTCTCTCAGATGTCATCCCAGGGCGGCACCAGCATCTCTATTGATACACCCGACGACACTGTTGTTGCCCATCGCGCAACATGGCCAGGCCGCCTGGTGCCCAAAGCGATATGAGGGCATTCACTTGGGCGCCCTTGTATGGCGTAGGGGATAACGTGCGGACTTCACCGCTGGTTGCATCTTTCGACATGATAGCCCCTTGCCGTTGGCTTGGCGTCGTCAGCCCAGGATGCAAAGACATGGCCGGCCTCTGCTCCCCAGGGTTGATAGGGCAGAAGCCCACAAACAGGGACTCAGGCAGTGCAGGCGGTGTCATCAGTCCTGCTGGCATAGTCACTGATGGCGCTGCAGGAGGCGCCACCTGTGGTGGCTGCACATTAGTCGGCAGTCCATATGCCGAGGCTCCTGGGGCTCCATGCACTGGCACTCCGCCTGCAGAGGATCCATGTCCAGACGCCCCCTTCGGGGCATGTTCATGCACGGACGATGGAACCGTGTTCCCAGTCATTCCAGCCATACCAGGTGTGGCAGGAGTTCCCACCTGTCCAACTCCGCTTGGAACATTCTGAAGCGGGAAGGATGGGTAACCTTCCATCCTTTCAGGCATCGGCATCCCTGGGGCCTTCGAAGGATCTGGTTCACCCTTTTCTCCGATCACCCGGATGAGATCTCGAAGGAGGCCAGTCACCTCTCCAAGGCCTACCTTGATGGCCTGTTCTATTTTCTCCCCTCGATTTTCCACTTCTTCTTTCACAGAGCCAATGTTATCTTCAAGGGTATTGTTGCCTTTCAGCGACCATTTGGCTATGTGACTGAACTTGTCGAAAGCAGCGAGCAGCTTTTTCACCTCGTTGCTTTGATGAGCAACGGTACTACCCATCGCCGTTGCCCCATGTGCATGAAGAGCAAGCTGCTCTTTGATACTTCCCAGGCTTTTCACTAATTCCAGGCGTCCTTCATTGTACCCTTCCATGGCCTGGTTCAGCTCTTCCGACATGGCTGCAATTCGGCGTGAGCATGCCAGGATACTCTGCGCCAAGGCCTTTGAAGCCATCATCATCGAAATCTCGGGATCCCCAATGGTATCCTCAATAACATCCTCAGGGTTTGGAGGAACCTCCACATCACGGCCTTCTTCAGCTGGCATTCCAGGGACTTCCAACGCGGCTCCAGGGGCTTCCAACGCGGCTCCAGGGGCTTCCAACGCGGCTCGAGCTGGTGATCTCGATCGGTCAGCTCGGTCTCCTTCCGCATCATTGCCACGGAGTTCACCTTCCCCTGGCACACCATGAATGTGGGGTCCACCTTCACCTGCCATGCTGACTACCCTCGCGAGTCTACGATGCAAGGCTTGGACGACACGGGCAGACAATCCCTGTTGAAGGTAGAGCCGCATTCTTCCATTTCCATCATACCAACATGAAAGACATGCCAAACAACACAAGTCACTAAACAACGCAAATCATTCACAAGACTGTTTCCCAAAATTCTGGACGCCACCAGCATACCAGAATTTTGCGAACCAGTATCACAAGTTCCAACATGCAACACAATCTGGCCTCACTTCCAAAGAAGCAAAATCAGGGGAAAACCTGACTGTCCTTCTCTCTACAAACCACCAAAACAGTCACCATCCCTAAAACTAAAACAAGTTCTCGTGAGTTCACTGTGCAATCCCTATTGTATGCAGCACCAACTCAAAAAAATCGATTGACAGACATGCACATGTTCAGGAAATGAGGATGTCTCCGTGGTTTGATCAGAACCCTTCAACAAGCCATCTCCGCAAAATTTGCACTCGCCAACTGACAAACAAACAAAAATCTAACTGCAACAAAAACAATGCGCATTGCACAAAACACTCAAAATTTGTTTGTGTTTCATTTGTTTGTTCCGTTTCGTTTAAAAAGGAGATTCCACATAACGGCATTCCACACTCTTGCAACATGACTGCATCAAACAAACAACTGAAATGTGCCAATCATCAATTGCACGCGCTCAAGCCGCACTTTCACCTATTTCTCTCACGCATACCAATACTGCCAGAAACTCTATTGACTACATCTGGCAACTTGATCACACAGAAATGGGTCACAGGTATTTCAACCTTGCAGTGACCTCTGATATCGGCCTAAGATACGCTCACGCATCTCAAAAATCTGCCTTTGCATCTCGATCTCCAATTCTGAGAGATGATCACGGAACATTGTCATGATGTCCCGTTGGTTCGCATTCAAACGAACATCTTCAAGCAAAGGTAGAAGCCATTCCATGAGAACAAGCATAGTCTGGACTATCCGAAAGATACTCGTCAACTTCTCCAATCCGACAATCCACTCAATGTACCTTTCTTCCATTGCTTCACGTAGTGGTCGGTTGTCGCGATTGTCCATTCCTGGTATAGACTATGTGGCGATACTTTCCTTGAGCTTAAACGCTTGAGCCACTCACATTCCAGTGATTTCTCAACTCTTATCTCCAAAGACTTCTAGGCAAGTTGTCGGAGTCTCCACAGTCCAAACACCTACACTAGTGCCTCCAGGACCTACTCCCAACCTCAGCCTATCAAAATATTCTCAACGCTCCTCTCCAGGCAATCAATCGACAAGTCACTTTCAACACATGACCTACAGCCAACATGCCACAAAAAAGGAGTGAAACAAAACACACATCACTGCAAATCTCAACACAGGCTGATCTCTTGACTGTGATTCTTGCCGCATACAGTCCCTCTGAACCAACGACCCATGACCCTACAGTCAATCTCCAACTCTGCATGACAATTCCAGATATCCAAATTCAAAGTTTCCCTACAGCAATGCAAACTGTCCTTCCATCACATAAGCAACGCAGACCCTCCAAGCTGCCGAAGGAACTCTTTCTTCTTTCCCTTCCGCATTTCAAACTGTGATTCAAAAACTATTCCTAATATTCCATGGTCTGCCCGATCGCTACACTTGGACCCTGACCAGTTAAATGAACTTGACAGCCATCTCACTAATGCGGTACAACAAGCGCCCGTTGCTATCCCACTCCTCGCACTTCACAGGTCCATGCCAGCGATACTCAGTGGGCTTAGTCTTCTCCAAGACTCCACTCTCAACTTTCACAAGGTACCCGAGCGCAAAGACTTCCATTTCCATCACCGCATAGTCTTTCTGATGGAACTCACCCTTCAAACCTTCAGGTGTCCCAAACGTAGACCAAAACGGCCGGAGTATTCATCTGGAAACACTTCATTGCCCTTATTCAACTCTTCCAGCTGCTTAGGCGTCAAAGCAATCCAGAGCTTGATCGGCTCCATATTGGAAACACGGACACACAGCCACGGTCTCAGGACTCTTGACACAAAACAGTCACAAACAGCTGCGGAAACGAAAATGGAGGTTCATCCAAAGCTCCTATTCTTGGAAACCCAAAAACTTCAACACTTCTCATGTGCAGACATCACAAAAACTGACCCAACGGCTTTCCTTGTCGCTTCCAGCTTTACCTCTCTAAGCCAACGACCTTATACACCTCTAGGTCACAGACAGTTCAACGTCTCAAGCTCCGACATCAACAAAACGGAGCTAAACGAGTGATCTCTTTCCAGGCAGCCAACCGCAAAGCACAAAAGCTATTCCTACTGACGTCTCCTCCCAAACCAGCAAACTATGGCCTAACTAGGATCACTCAGCCCAACTTCTCTGAGCAAGTCTTCTTCAGCTGTCCTCTCCGGGACGTCACTCACACTCGTCAACTCATCATCCGAGTCGGCACGTGCATCCCCGTGACCTTCCTTCCCAGATATAGACATTGCCGCAGCATCGATCAACGGTAGCCCCCTTCTGATGCCCGCCATACCCTCTTCCGCATTAATGACAACGGGTGTGGCACAAGTAGCCGCGTCAATGGGATATTTATTCTCTACGTCGCCGATCCACATCAATGACAACAGGTGCAGCACAAGTAGCCGCGTCAATGGGATATTCTCGACGCCTCCGATCCACATCAATGACACCAGATGCGGTACAGGTAGCCGCATCAATGGGATATGCTCGACGCCTCGCAGCTTTGATAGACTGGCCCTTCTTGTCGAAGCTCTCCTTAATCACTGATGGCTTAGTGCTAGACGTCACGGATGTCGACTCCTGTTTAGACATAGCAGCCAGAGCTACCTCTGACCTTCTTGAACCATACTTGGCGTCATCAGTGACAAGCATGACTTCCACCTTCAATCATCCACAATGTACTCAAATAAAACAAAATTTCATGCGTATTGGGCTCCAAACAAAACAAATCAAATCCTCAGATTGAGTAACACTGTTATGACAATTCAGAAAGCGCTCTTCACATGCTCACCTCAGTCACCTGACACACCTTCTCTTATCACACTTCTAAATACCAACTGAGCTCAAGACCCAAGACGTGCCTCAGTTGTTCGCAAGAACCATGTACCTGACACCATCAGTTCCCAACCTTTGCACCTTGATCCAATACCTCAGTGTCCGAGGATGTCAAACCTGGCAATCTGCTGCCCACCCTCAGGGAGTTCCAAGTTACAATCTTGCAGCAAGTTACCTACCGTCACTTCCTACTGCCGAAACGAAATTCCTACGTCTAGGAACGCTCCATCCATGCAAACATCTTCAGATACTCCAGCGTACGTCCAAGTCACAAGTCCTGCCCAGGGCTGACTAATTCTGTATGTTCTCCTACAGGTACCACTGTCGACAGTCTACATGGATCCAATTCTGTCCAGCCTACCAAGAACAAACCCTGCCGAATCTTGCCCAACTTGCAAACGAAGAGTCGTTCTAATAAAGCGATACGTCCACGATCCTCATGATTCGTAGAAATCTATACATAAAAATAGGTCCTAAAGTCACCTGAACCCAACAGACTTCAACCAACTTCCCACTCCCTAGTGACCTTATACTTTCAGATCATCACCTCCTGTGAAACAGGTGCACCTTAGTACGAGCTCATCTCTGCCTCTGCGCATAGAACACGGAGCTCCAATATCCAAGATCCCAATCTCACCTTAGATGGCGTCCTTAGCATCTTGTCACAAACAAGGGTCAGCGGAAGATGGTGTGGGTAGCCCTTTTCAGGGCTCCGCTACCATGTGAAAAACGTAAACCCAAGTACACCTCTCGTGTACCCAAATCGACGCTTTCATAAAATCACTACGCCAGACGCAAACACGTACAGTCGAGGTCCCTTTCTGGCCGCCATGTTTCTACTAGTTTTTTGGATCCTGTTTTGGGAGCCGTGATGAAGCAGGGTTGTTTTCATTCGAGGCGCTCC
>CAMXCT020004252.1:0-42088 GCA_947184155.2 Cladocopium goreaui | reverse complement strand
TTTTTGGTGCAAAGACCATAGTAAGCCAATTCAAACTGTTCCATTGTTACACTAGTCACAACTATTCATATCTAATCATGTCTTCAAATCTGTGAGTGAAACAGTGTGTTTCTGTTTAATTTGGTTGAAGGTTTGCCAATTGAAATCTTATTGCCAAATCAGTCGGTATTTAGGTTCCTATGCAGCTCCATTCCTACAACCAACCACATTTAGGAACCTGATGGTTGGAGCATGCAATCCACTAGAAGTGTATGAGTCTAGTCATGTATATTCAGTGAACAGCCGTAGATCACACCAAGCCCCAAAAATGCAACGCACCAGACAAAAAAAGACTATGCATATAGTCATCCAACTCATTTGTGAAAATAAGAATATGAAAAAATAATAACCTTCTAGAATGAAATTATTCCTGATGAACTCTCACAACATTGAACCTGATAGGGAGGTATGTAGTAGGTATTTGCCAGTTGCAAGACAATATTTGTTTTACCCTTTTCTTGGAGCAGATGCAAATTCAATTGCCAAGGCCTGGAATGCCAAGTCTTGGAATTGAATTAATTGGATGTCTCAATTCAATTGCCAAGGCCTGGAATGCCAAGTCTTGGAATTGAATTGGACAGGGGTTGGTAACCGTCCGATTTTGGGAATATTGGACATCACCTTATAGTAGCCATTATAGACCATATACCTAATGGTTGGGTTGTGTTCAATGGGGACATTTAATGACCCATGTTGGATGTCTTATATAATTCAATTGCCAAGGCCTGGAATGCCAAGTCTTGGAATTGAATTAATTGGATGTCTCAATTCAATTCCCAAGGCCTGGAATGCCAAGTCTTGGAATTGAATTGGACAGGGGTTGGTAACCGTCCCATTTTGGGAATATTGGACATCATCTTATAGTAGCCATTATAGACCATATACCTAATGGTTGGGTGATGTTCAATGGGGACATTTAATGACCCATGTTGGATGTCTTATATAATTCAATTGCCAAGGCCTGGAATGCCAAGTCTTGGAATTGAAACCTGTTATTTTAGGGGTTGCAACGATGCCCTTGTTCAGGGCTAGTCCCTTGTTCAGGGACACCAGGACTCGGAATGCCGAGTCCTCTCCCATCCCGGCCCCAGCTGAAGGTTGCTGCAACGGCATCACCTGTCCAGGAAACCTGCAGGTACAAATTACTGGTATTATATCATATATGTTCATGACATGTGTGCATGGTGGTATCAGAAGTGGAAGACAACTGGGGGACACTGGATGGTATTTTATGATTTTATGACTCTTGGTGACATTGTATTGGTATCATATGTGCATGACCGTTGATTATTTATATATATATATATATACATACATATATGTATTTATATGTTCATGATACTTGATGGTCATTGGCAGTCTGTGTGTGTATCTGTGTGCTTGTTTCACAATCATGATACTTGTTGTTTGAATTACAGCATGTTTTTTTGTTCTGACCTGCCCCCCCCCTCCAGGTTTCAATTTAAGCATGACAACTGTGTGTATGTGTGTGTGTTTAGGTTCAGTAATCATGATACTTGTTGTTTGAATTACAGCATGTTTTTTTGTTCTGACCTGCCCCCCCCTCCAGGTTTCAATTTAAACATGACAACTGTATGTGTGTGCGTTTGGTTCAGTAATCATGATACTTGTTGATTGAATTACAGCATGTTTTTTTGTTCTGACCTGCCCCCACCCCTCCAGGCTTCAATTTAAGCATGACAACTGTGTGTATGTGTGTGTGTTTGGTTCAGTAATCATGATACTTGTTGTTTGAATTACAACATGTTTTTTTGCTCTGACCTGTCCCCCCCTGTTTCAATTTTAGCATGACAACTTATCCCTAGAAAATGAAAAAAACATGTTGGAAAACCATCCCAAATTGAAAAGCAAAAAAAAATAAATGCATTTTTCACCCAAAATGAAACTATCATTTTCAAAAACCAAACTATCACAATCAAAGAACAGAGGTTACATTGAGACCATACTTCGTGAAGGGAGTAAATCATGTGTTTCTTTGGCGATTCCTCCAGATGTTTCGCACATACCGAGGCCAGAGTGAATTCGTGCACTGGATAGGGCGCTTCGAAATCGCGCAGAAGCGTTTGTTGGCTTCTTGGTCCGATCTGCTAGACATATCCGATCTTCCCGAGGCAGGCACTCAGGCATTTACGGCAGCACTCACTGATGAGCAAAGACTGCAATATAATGCAATAATAACAGATGAAGATAAGCTAGCTTATCAACAAGAGCTTCGTGAACAGACCATTGCAAATAGACGGACCAGACATGCCGGACAGTTTCCATTGTCAGACAATTTGATGTCACTGATTTTTCCCTAGAGCGCCTGCGAAGGGTTCTTCGTAAAATAGCAGCCGTTATAATACATCTTCACACCCTCACATCTGCAGATCTACATCTTCACATCCTCACACCTGCTGATCTACATCTTCACATCCTCACACCTGCAGATCTACATCTTCACATCCTCACACCTGCAGATCTACATCTTCACATCCTCACATCTGCTGATCTACATCTTCAAACCCTCACATCTGCAGATCTACATCTTCACATCCTCACATCTGCAGATCTACATCTTCATACCCTCACACCTGCAGATATACATCTTCACATCCTCACACCTGCTGATCTACATCTTCACATCCTCACACCTGCAGATCTACATCTTCACATCCTCACACCTGCAGATCTACATCTTCACATCCTCACATCTGCTGATCTACATCTTCAAACCCTCACATCTGCAGATCTACATCTTCACATCCTCACATCTGCAGATCTACATCTTCACACCCTCACACCTGCAGATATACATCTTCACATCCTCACATCTGCTGATCTACATCTTCACATCCTCACATCTGCAGATCTACATCTTCACACCCTCACACCTGCTGATCTACATCTTCACACCCTCACACCTGCAGATCGACATCTTCACACCCTCACACCTGCAGATCTACATCTTCAAACCCTCACATCTGCAGATCTACATCTTCACACCCTCACATCTGCAGGTCTACATCTTCACACCCTCACATCTGCAGATCTCCTCTCGCTCTTCTTTCTATTCTCTCTTAAGGCGGGGGCGGTGCCGCCGGAGCGCCACGAAACGCAACCCTTTCGCACGAAATGGACGTTGGACGTCAAAAACTGAGGAAAAATTGCGATTTAACTTTGTCCAACGCAACCCTTTCACACGAAATGGACGTTGGACGTCAAAAACTGAGGAAAAATTGCGAGTTTACTTTGTCCATCGCAACCCTTTCGCACGAAATGGCCGTTGAACGTTAAAAACTGAGGAAAAATTGCGATTTAAGGTGTCCATCGCGACCCTTTCGCACGAAATGGACGTTGGACGTCAAAAACTGAAGAAAATTGGAATTTAAGGTGTCCCCGCGCAACCCTTTCGCACGAAATGGACGTTGAACGGCAAAAAATGCAGAAAAATTGCGAGTTTACTTTGTCCATCGCGACCCTTTCGCACGAAATTGACGTTGGACGTCAAAAACTGAGGAAAAATTGCGATTTAAGGTGTCCCCGCGCAACCCTTTCGCACGAAATGGACGTTGGACGTCAAAAACTGAGGAAAAATTGCGAAAAAAGGTGTCACTTTGCAACCCTTTCGCACGACATGGACGTTGAATGTCAAAAACTGCGGAAAAATTGCGATTTTGAAGTATCCATCGCAAGCCTTTCGCACAAAATGGACGTTGGACGTTGTGTGAAAAGCTCTTGTGTGTAAAAGCTTTTGTGTGTAAAAGGGTCTGTGCGTAAAAGCGTCTGTGTGTGAAAGCGTCTGTGTGTAAAAGCGTCTTTGTGTAAAAGCTCTTGTGTGTAAAAGCTTCTGTGTGTAAAAGGGTCTGTGCGAAAAAGCTCTTGTGTGTAAAAGCTTTTGTGTGTAAAAGGGTCTGTGCGTAAAAGCGTCTGTGTGCGAAAGCGTCTGTGTGTAAAAGGGTCTGTGCGTAAAAGCTCTTGTGTGTAAAAGCTTTTGTGTGTAAAAGGATCTGTGCGTAAAAGCGTCTGTGTGTGAAAGCGTCTGTGTGCAAAAGCGTTTTTGTGTAAAAGCTCTTGTGTGTAAAAGCTTCTGTGTGTAAAAGGGTCTGTGCGTAAAAGCGTCTGTGTGTGAAAGCTTCTGTGTGTAAAAGGGTCTGTGCGTAAAAGCGTCTGTGTGTGAAAGCGTCTGCGTGTAAAAGCATCTGTGTGTGAAAGCGTCTGTAAAGATTGTTCGATCCTGTAGGGACATCGGAGAAATGCAGTGAAACAGGTGTTATCCACGCCATCATGACATCGAACTTGTTATTGTGGAATCATTCAAAGCGTTCTTGCACGGAGTTTTAGATTCTTTTGGATACCATGGTACCGAGCCTTTGTTTGTGCACTTTTGCATTTTTTTAGCGTTTCCATTGCAACTATGTTTGCGCACCTTTGTTTGCAACTGAGGTCATCCACGGCATCATGGTACCGAGCATATTTTGTATCTCAAAGAGCAGATGCTTTGCATTGGATTGTGCGTTGAACATGAACGGACCTCCGGAAATGGGCCGCCATTTCTGGGGCCATTTGCACTATGGTACTGAGCCTGGTCTTGTGCACCTTTTGCAAAATTTGAGCATTTCCATTGCAACTATGTTTGCGCACCTTTGTTTGCAACTGAGGTCATCCAGTGGTGCTGTGCTTTGTGAGCGTCTGTGTGTAAAAGTCTCTGTGGAAGCGTCTGTGTGTAAAAGCGTTTGTGTGTAAAAGCGCCTGTGTGTAAAAGCGTCTGTGTGTAAAAGCGTCTGTGTGTAAAAGTGTTTGCGTGTAAAAGCGTCCGTGTGTAAAAGCGTCTGTGTGTAAAAGTGCTTGTGTGTAAAAGCGCCTGTGTGTAAAAGGGTCTGTGTGTAAAAGCGTCTGTGTAAAAGCTTCTGTGTGTAAAAGCTTCTGTGTGGAAAAGCCTCTGTGTGCAAAAGCGTCTGTGTGTAAAAGCGTTTGTGTGTGAAAGTGTGTGTGTGCGTGTGTAAAAAGCATCTGCGTGAAAAAGCGTCTCTGTGTGGTTGCATTTCACGTGTCATACGATGCCCTTTACCAAGCAGCACAGTGCATGTGCATAGGTTGTCACATGTATCCTCTTCTTAATCAATCTTACTTTTCACAACTTATCCCTCCATAGCTCATATACAATTCACCAACCATTCATCGACTATTTTTTACGACTACCATACTCAGAGCAGCTTGAAAAACGTCTTTTTCGCTCTCGGGCCAACCGTCGTCTAGTTCTAGTTCAAGCAGACCTCAACGAGCAACAACGTGAGCGTTTTGTCTCGTCCATGAACATCCGTCAGATTGCAATGCCTCAGTATACTTATCTCCAAGTGAAACAACTGTTCTTAGAACTTTTTGCCGTTTCTCGCACAGGTGTTGCCGACCCAAACATCACGCACCGCAAGCGGTCCACTTTCTATGTCATCGAGGAAGGAGAGACCGAAGAGGGTGAATACGGATTTTGGGTCTTGGATGAAGAGACGGGTGAAGAAGGTTTTACAGGTCTGTATACCGAGAACAAGTTCTGGGTTCTCAGCGCCAAGGGTTCATACTCCAAGCGCTGTATCTACGGCAGGTCCTTCAGGAAAGGTCGACCAAAAGGTTATGGCAAGAAAGGAGGAAAAAGGTCAAGACCCGGCTTCCGTCCGAGGTCAAAAGGAAAAGGTTTTGCAGCATGGGAAGATGACCAGCAAGACACAGCTTTCTGGGGAAAAGGAGAAAGTAAAGGAAAGGGCAAAAAGGGCAAGAAAGGAATTTATGAAAGGAAAGGATTCTTTCAAAGGAATGCCTTCATGGAAAGGAAAGGGCAAAAGTGATGCCAAGAACAAAGGAGGAAACAATCCATTTTTATCACAACCTCCACAAGCAAATGTAGCACAGCCTGCATCATCTAGTGCGTCACAAGCCCCTGAAAAACAAGAAACAGCCCATGCTGAAGAAAGCTGGAGTTATGACTATGACACATATTGGACAGATGACTGGTCAGGTTATGAATCCTATTATGGATATGATGGAGATTACTCCCAAGGTGATTGGTACAATTGGTCTTACTTTGCTTCCGCTGAGGAACTGACCGAATCCGAGGACAAGCAGTCAGAAAGTGTAGACGTCAATTCTGAGGACGGACAGACCGACCAGATCAACCGGTTCTGTTTTTCGGCCATTTGCTTGTTCCGATTTTTCGGACACGAACTTGTAGAAGCCCTCGCATTCATGCTTCTGTTCGTGTCTCTGATGTACCAGTGCTTTTCAGATTTGAACAGGTTCCTATCTAAGAGCATCCGCCAAGTTGAGAACAGTGCTTCTACCGGAATCGGTGACCTGCATTCGTTCCAGTCGCACACATGCCCGCTCGATTCCGTTTTCACGGAGGAGTGTGTATTTCTCAATTATGATCATGGTGCCCAACAAGCATTGCTTTGTGAATATGTAGATCTAGGTTCTCATCCGACTTATGTTATCCTTGATTCAGGTTGCACCAGAGCCATGGGATCCCGCTTTGCCATTGATCGCCTTGTACAGGCTTGCCAGCAGCATCCGAAGCGTGATCACATCTGGTTTTCCAAGCATGTTCAAGTAAGTTTTCATTTGCTAATGGAGAACAATCTACGGTCAAAGAAAGATTAGTGATTCACTTTCGCAATGATCGTGCACAGACTGGTTGAATTACAACATGCGTTGACATCCTGGACAAAGGTAAGGTTCCTATTCTCTTTTCAGTTGAGCAAATGCGGAACCTTCGTATGAACATTGAACACACTCCTGTAGGTGAGTTTATGACTTGTCCACTTTTCGGAATGCAACGCACCGCATTAGCGGTCAGCACATCCAACCATCCAGTTCTTGACATTATGGCTCTTGCTACTTCCAGTTGGAAACCGATGTACAGCTTTCAGTCCGAAGACATCACATGCCCAGCATGCAATGGTAAACATCGTCCACACACAAACAAGGAAGGTTGTAAGAGATTCAAAGGATCAGAGCCAAAATCAGCACAAGTGCCGAAACCGGCCAAGTCTGATACCAAGAAAAATGTCAAGAAGGTAATTCAGCCTGATAGTAAGTTAGATGTACCAGCTCAGCCTTTTGATCCTGATGACGAGCCAATGGTGGCCTCTGGACCAAGTTCCGGTTCGAAGGACGGAGTCCCTAGACGTCGGGAACCTCAAGCCGGAACCAAAGGTTGAAGTTAGACTTGAAGAGAAGAAGGAACCGTCACCTAAAGGAACATTGTCACTTGCACTTCAGAGAACTCATGGTAAGCTTCAATTACCTACTGAATTTCTCAAATTGCATTTGAAGCATTATCACATGACAACTGAACAATTCAAGAGAAGAACATCAGCTTTGAAGTTGCCAAAGGAAATTTATGACAAGTTTGACCAGATCACGAAATCATGTGACACTTATTCCAAGGCCAAAATCGCACCTTCGAGAGCTAAGGTTTCAGGAATTTGAAGTGAAGTTTTTGGTGAACTTACTTTCATCGATCATGGAGAAGTTCCTATAAATTCTCAGTCAAAACTTCAATTCCTACTTGTGTATGATGGTGCAACTTCCTTGACTACCGCTTTTGTAGTTCAGAACAGGTCTGATACGGTGACGATATCTCATCTTCAAGAGTACTTTGAAACTTATCAGCTGAATCCCAAATACATTGTTGCCGATCAAGCTTTTATGGGCACTGAAATGGAGAGCTACTATAGCAGGCACAACATCCGGCCAATCTCTCTAGGACCAGGTACACCTTGGCCAAACCGAGCTGAGGCAGCCATTCGCATGTTTAAGAAGGAGGTCTCAGTAATGCTAATTTCCTTGAAAGACGATCCTTTGCTTGCCAACATTACTTACAAACAGTTGTTGAGACAAGCCTGGATTTCAAGGAATACCATGGTAACACATGGTGGTGTCACACCAATTGAATTAGCATTTGGAAGAAGACCTGCCGACATTACGGCGATTGAGCTCATGAATCCAGCACAGCTCACGACTGAGGCCCCTGCTCCTGAGAGACAGATTGAAGCACTAAGGTCGCTGGCGATGCGAAAGTTTCTAGAGGCCAAACAGTCTGATGCCCTTCGAAGAGACATTGCAAGCAAACTCCAACTCAGTGATGGACCATTCTTTCCTGGTGATAAAGTTTACTATTGGACCGAAGACAAATCAAAAATCAAATCAGACGGTTCAAATGGAGGAAAACCGATAAAAGGAAGGTTGGTTTCAGTAGATCGTAGCATGGTAGGAGTTGACTTAGGTACCAGAATTGTGAAGGTCACAATCCGATCGAAGATGTCGAAGTACCTCTTGATCCTGCCGCACTTGCCAGTGCCGAAATTTCGGCCAAAGATGCATGTACAGCAACATCGAAGTCCACATGTAGAACCGATGACTTTGCCAATCATGCAGCATGATGCCTCTCAGACAGGTCCAGAAGGCATCCAGTATGGTAATTATGCCTGGGAACCAACTACGGTAGGAAAGATAGATTTCTTAGAGATGCTTAGTGGTTCCGCCAAGCTTAGCCAGTCGGCAGCCATGCAAGGACTTCGAGTTGGTGCTCCAATAGATTTGAGAACAGGTTACGATTTGCTCACTGCCGAAGGACGGCGAAAGGCAATGGAAGCCATTGAGCGACAACAGCCAAAGATCATTCACATGGCACCTGTCTGTGGACCATGGAGTCAAATGCAGAACATTAATCATCCATCAGATACTTATCAGAAAAGGAAAAAGTATCTTCCCATGGTAGAATTTTGTGCCAGAGTCGCTCTTTACCAGATTGAACATGGTAGATATTTTATCATTGAAAATCCGGCGACTTCCAAAATTTGGTTCACCAAATGCTTTCGAAGCATGCCGTAACCTACGGGACATTAGATATGTGTGCTTTTGGTATGAGAGACCCAAATGGATATTACTACTACAAGCCAACATCTTTACTTCACAACTTTCCTGATGGCGTCTTGAATCCAATTTTCAAGAGATGTAGTAGCAAATCCAAGATGGATCCAACTCATTTTCATCAACCATTGGAAGGTAGTGCTCCAGGTTATGGATCAAGAACAAAGTTGGCACAAGTTTATCCATGTAGATTCTGTAGCACTTTGATCAGATGCATCCTTCCGCTTGGAAATCCAAGGGCTCTCTATCCATCGCAGTTGTCACTTGCTGTAGACCTGCTGGAAGATTTGGATCTCGATGAATTGCGAGGAGTGCAAAATCAGCTTGCCGCATTTACGGCATCAGAGCATCCTGTGTTGGCAACTGACTTGTACGAACAAGGTCTTCCAGTACGCGATTCCCAAAAGCTCTGGTTAGGCTAAATTCTATCTATTAGGTTATATCTTGTTTTCTGACTATTAGTTAAATTTTGTTTTTACCTATTAGGTTTACCTAATAGTCAGAATGATCAAATAACCTTTTTTTTCTTTAGGTTATTTATATGAATAACCTTTTTTTTCTTATAGGTTATTTATATGAAAAACCTGTTTTGGCACCTTTTTTTGGAAAAACTTCGTTTTATTTTTATATAAACATATATATATATATTGCAATCTCCAATGAAACATTTTTTGATTTGATACATTTTATCATAAAATGATGCTGAAAAAACTACATACAAAAGAAAAACAAAAACCATATATTTTGGATGGGACAAACCAACACAGGATAGAAACAAAAAAACACATGTCAAAAAATAAATATATTGTATATACATGGATATGTCTCAAAACGAGGTGTTTTTTGGTTCCAAAAAGGGTTCGTTGAGAGGAAAAAAGGACACCTCATTTTGAGACAACCCCCCCACACACACACACTTTTATATATATATATAAATACATAAATTTACACACACACATATATATATATACACATATATATGCAAATATATATTTATATATACATATACATATGTATATATATATAAATAAATTTGAATAAATAAATAACTATATATAGATAGTTTTAAAAATATAAAAATGACAAATCATGTTTTGCAAAAATCAGCAAGGATCTTCTTCGTCGGGGCGCGAAGCCACCACAGGACAAAACAAAAACAAATAAAACATAAAAATAAAACTAATGTTCAGTTCAAGAAAAGAATAATTAAACCAAAAACTCACAGAGACAACAACCCAAAATAAGAAGTTCAAAAACTGTGAGACATATGGTTCAACAAGTAATTTGCCAGCTGCATTGTATTTGGAAAAACACGAATTCATGTGAGTTCATGGGTGCTCATGCGCGCTCAAGTGCTCATGGGTGTCCATGGATGTACATGGTTGTTCATGAATGTGTATGGGTGTTCATGTGTTTTTGTTTGTTTGTCGTTTTGTTTTGCTGCCATCCACTTTCTTTGAACTTAAAAGAATGAACTTGAGATGGAGGTCCCAGCCCTGGGCTGATTTTTTTCTTGAATTATCGGCAATCCAAGGGTTTTGGAGGGGCCTTTTTTGAAACCAGTTCGGGCAGCAGTAGTTTTATAAAGACAAACTGTCAAGACTGGATGGCCCTTCATTTGTCAAAAGCAGTGGTCGGCCAAAAAAATGAAGAAAGTCCTAGTGAGGATTGGTTGTATTCATTTTTTTTTGCAAAAACTAAATGGCCAATCCAGCCCAGACTTGATCAATCACTAAAGGGCCTCCAGCCCTCGATATCAGAAAACCAACACAAAGATTAACAATCACCTGGGGCTCTCCATCCTTGACATTTATGCCAAAAAAAAATGCGAGTAAAAACAAACAATGACTTGGGGTGTTCAGCATTCACATTTTCTATGCAGTTAAACCTGGAATTTGCCATTAAATTTTGGGTTTTGCAGTTTTCAGATTCATGTTTACAAAAGCGGGGAAAAAGGTTGTCAATCCCAGAGCCCATCCATTACTACGTTTTTTTTCCTCAAACCTATTTGCAAGAAAATGCAATCCAACCCAGAGTTAATCGATCACTTGGGCCTTCCTATGCCAATCCATTTCCTAAAAATTAATTCAAATGTTTTGCAATGACTTGGGACCCTCCAGTCATCAAATTCATTCACATTTGCATGGGAAAATTTCTCCCAGAAAGTGTATGGTTGAAGATTTTTTGATGGAAAAAAGTGATTGATCAAACATTAAAAAAACAAATGTTTTTCAAAAAAATGATAAACACCAATGTTTTTTTTGAATAAACATTTTTTAAACTAAAAACCATTTTTTTTGAATAAATTCAAGATTTTTTTCAATAAATCCAAGATTTTTTGAAGATTTTCAAGGAAATGAGGTGTAAGTTTGATGTAAGTTTGCATCAAACTTACACTTTTGAGGTGTAAGTTTACATCAAACTTACACTAAACTTACACATCAAGAGTGTAAGTTTACACCAAACTTACATATCAAAAGTGTAAGTTTACATCAAACTTACACATACAAGTGCAAACTTACACTTCCCAGTGTAAGTTTGATGTAAACTTACACTTTTGATATGTAAGTTTGGTGTAAACTTACACTCTTGGTGTGTAAGTTTAGTGTAAGTTTGATGTAAACTTACACCTCAAAAGTGTAAGTTTGATGCAAACTTACATCAAGCTTACACCTCATTTCCTTGAAAATCTTTGAAAAATCTTGGATTTATTTAAAAAAAATCTTGAATTTATTCAAAAAATATTGGTTTTCAGTTTAAAAAAACATGTTTATTCAGCAAAAAAATGATTTTATTTAAAAAAAAATGTGTTTTTAATGTTTCTTGTCAAAAAAATGTTTGGTCAATCACTTTTTTCCATCAACAAATCTTCAACCATACACTTTCTGGGAGAAATTTTCCCATGCAAATGTGAATGAATTTGATGACTGGAGGGTCCCAAGTCATTGCAAAACATTTGAATTAATTTTTAGGAAATGGATTGGCATAGGAAGGCCCAAGTGATCGATTAACCCTGGGTTGGATTGCATTTTCTTGCAAATAGGTTTGAGGAAAAAAAACGTAGTAATGGATGGGCTCTGGGATTGACACCCCTTCGCTTTATTTTGGGTAAATTCTGGGTTTAAAACTTGCCTCAAAGACATGAATGCTGATCACCTCAAGTCAGTTGCATTGTTTGGTGGTTTTGTTGTTTTTTTCAATGGGGAGAAAGGCCAAAAATGGAGAGCCCCAGGAGATTGCAAATCTTTGGGCAGGCGTTTTGATGTAAAAAGCTTTGAGGGATGGAGACCCCCTTAGTGATTGATCAAGTCTTGGCTGGATTGCTCCGTTTAGTTTTTGCAAAAACAACTCGAATACAACCAATCCTCACCAAGCAAGTCTTCAAACATTTTGTGCTTGCCACTACTTTCTTACAAGTGAAAAACCTTCCAGTCTTGACAGTTTTTGTTTATGATGATTTCAAAAAATGCCCTTCAAAGCCAAGGTTTGCCAATGATTTGGGGTTCTCTAGCCCCAAATTTATCTTAAAAAAACAACAAATAACCATCGAGTCCAAGCTGACCAAGAACTCAGGGATTTCAATCTGGTCACCAAGGCACAGGTTTTGCAGCCAAATAGCAGCGCATGAGACAAAAAACCACCAACCAAATCAGCAACTGTCTAAACTTGTTTTTTTGGTTGGGTTCGCGCGCCGGGGGGCAGCCATTTTATACCCAAAAAACGCGCGCGAACCTCACGAAAAATATCCTTTGATTTTTCTTTTTGGGCATGGAAACCCACTGCGTAAACTAAATAGGTGGCAGCCGAAAAAAATGAAAAACACACATGAACACCCATGAGCAATGAGCACCCGCGAATTCACATGAACTCCTCTGAGTTTCATAAACGATGCAGCTGACAAGTTAGGTTTTGGACAATTGCTTTCAGATTTTTGATTTATTACTGTGTGTTGTTGTTTTTGCATTTGTTGGTTTCATTTTTCTTCTTGTTTTTGTTTTTTCATCCTGTGCTGGCTTGGCGCTCCCAAAAACTATCCATTGCCATTGTTGCAAAACATGTTTTTTTTCTTGTTTGGGTATGTCTGAAAATGAGGTGACCTTTTTTCCCTTCAACGTAACCATTTTGGGGTCAAAAAAGGACACTTCATGTTGAGACATACCCATTTGCTCATATTGTTTTGGACATGTGTTTTTGTTGCTTCCATGCTGTGTTGGTTTGCCCCATCTAAAACATATCCGACTGAAATTTACAGATTCACTTTAGCACAAAAGGCTTCACTTTAGCACAAAAAATCACTTCAGACCCGCATATATCAAAAGAAAGTGACATACATCACTCACAAAACAATAAAGAAACATTTGAAAAACTATTTGCCAAAAAAACATGTAATTCAAAAATTCCAAAGGAAACAAATATGGAAAAAGACTGTGTCTTTAGTTTAAACTGTTGAAAATATAGTTTGGTGAAAGAAAAACAAAGTCTCAAACAAGACAGTTTTTGGGTTATTCGGCTAAATAACCTATTTAGGCAAACAGGCAAACAACCTAAAAGACAAAACGTGAAATAACCTAATAGATAGAATTTAACCTTAAAAACTAAAACAACCTAATAGGCAGGAATTAGCCTAACCAGAGCTTTTGGGTTACTACACGAAACGCTTGCTCAACCGCATTAATGCTCTACCCGCTGGTAATGTTTATCACCCTGTTTATCACCCTGTTCAGATCGAAGCACAACAAGATGTTTCACACGTCAGACAGATGTATCTAAGTACGTCCATGTTTGACAACGCAGTCATTTTTCGTGGTAGTTTTCAGTCCTTACGCGTTGAATACCGCCACACACACGGCGTACTCTTACTTTGGAAGAAGAAGGATATGTCTCATGTTTTTCTGCGAGTACATCCTAGAGATTTGTCGCAACTGATTGCTAGCCACTGGTCAGCAATATTGTTTTGGAACAATGATGGAAGTATTCCTACAGACAATACCGACAACACTCCTGAACAGAACACCAACATCGACCCTCCACCGGGTCTTCCACCTCAGCAGAACAACAACCAAGATGATGACAATCCGCCTGAACCGTTTAACACTCCACCATCATCACCACACCTTCCAGACGTTCCTATGCCAGATGAACCGCATACGCCGAATCCCGGCTTTCCTCCTGATGATGATCAGTTTCACACACCATTCCATTCACCACCACGACCAAGTGATGATACACCAGATGATGAAATGCATTCACCACAAGATGAACCACCTGATGTACCACAACATCCATCATCACCACCGGATCATCCTCAACCACCATTTCCTGGAGCCACTGGCGTTATTGTGCCCAATACGATTATACCACCAAACATTGAAGACACACCAATGACACAGGGTACCAAGCGACCGCCTGGTGATCCACCGATACCACCTGCAACTAAGGCTCGACCATCTAGACAAATGCCTCCTGCGTCTTCAACCCAATTTCAGCCTAGTAACCATTTGGGGGGTGATACACAGCCATCAGTCACACCAAACGCGACCACACAACCCGCTGTAGTCGCTCCGAGTACTTCAAAACCGAAGAAACCCAAGGATGATGCTGTGCCTGATGACTTTGATGATGACGAGCCTGACCCAGATGCAGGACCATCAGGTCACAATGGACCACCGATACTTCCGCTAGCCGCTAGACGGAGATGAACTTTTTAATCCTTCACCCATGCCGGAGAATGATCCGCAACCGGACACCCAAGATCAGCAAGAGCCGCAAGAAGAAGAAGAAGAAGAACCAGAAGAAGACACAGATGAAACAATTCCCTATCGTTCTACCGATACCGATGAGACTCTTGACTACAATGATGATCTTGTTATTGATGATTCAAAATGGTGTTTTCTGTCACAAGAACAGAAGTTGTGCAGTAACACTGCATCATTCTCCGTGCCCAGATTGATTGATGGTTCACCCGTAGAATTAAGCAGTGTTGAATCTTCCAACTCCATTGGTATGTCTTATTCCGTTGTTTCGGAGAGACAACGCACACGATGCCGTAAGACCAGATCTGATATCATTGAAGAATACCACGGCATTAACGATGAAGATAAGGCTTTTATGACATTGTATTCGATGACTGACAAATTTTCTTATCTTGTTGGCAAGAAGAGAAAGGAAGCCACTCAGCAAGAGAAGAGACAACTTGCCAAACAGTTTTTAGATGCCAAAAAGGCTGAATGCCAATCTTGGATTGACAATGAAGTTTTTGATCTTGTTGACATGAGAAAGACCAGAGTCAGAAATTTCGTAGCCGGAAGATGGGTTCTTACCGTGAAGAAAGACAAAGATGGTAACTCTCAGAAGTGTAAGGCTAGATGGGTCCTCAAAGGTTTTCAAGATAAACAGAAGAACACCCAGCAAACAGACAGCCCTGCAGCATCTCGTGCAGGTTTCCGATGTGCCACACAGTTAGCCGCAAATTACCGCTGGGATTTGTATCAGATGGACCTTAAGACCGCTTTCCTCCAAGGTGAAGCCTATATGATGAAACGCGAGACATCATTTGCCAGATACCACCCGAATACGGCTACCCGCCGTATATCGGTGCTAGGCTTAAGAAACCTGGCTACGGTCTTAATGATGCACCACGCCGTTGGTGGCAGATTATTGATAAAGCCTTACTTGATTGTGGATTTGTTCCCACACGCGCAGATAGATGTACATATGTTCTGTATGACAGTACTTCCAAGACAAAAACTTATCAACCACCTTGCAGTGTCAGTACTGAACAGGTAACCATTTCTGAAGCAATTGACCAACTTATGGATCCGGTAGCCCGCAACAATGCCCAAGGACGCCGACCTCATGGTTTTATTTGTCCAGTCGATAAGGTGTTTGAGTCCAAGGTTTTGTCCAGTCTGCGTAAGAACTTTGCGGTTGGCTCAGAGGACAAGAATGACATTATGTTTGTAGGACAACGCATCAAGTGGAAGACACATGACAAATTTGGACCCTACATTTCTGTTGACCAAAAACTTGCTGTCGATGCCGTTGAAGAAGTTTAGATCGATAAGTCGATAAGTCCTTGAAAGACAACATTCAGTGTAATCCACAACTTCATACGGCATATCGATCAGTTCTTGGACAGCTCAACTGGTTACAGAGTAGGACACAGGTTCACATTTGTTACAAGTTTTCGCGTTGTGCCTCAGCCGCTGCTAGTCCGACTTTTGGTGATGTCAGGGAAATCAACAAAGTTGTTCGCACCCTCAAGAGTCAATATGTTGACGGCAGATTTTGGCCTCTGAAGGGTTCTCAGCGTATCCTTGGCATGCCAGATTCATCTTATCGCAACAATAGCGATAAGTCTAGTCAGCGTGCTCATGTCATTTTCTTAGCCGAAGACCGCAAATTGCCTTCCAAGGGAACATGCCGCAATTCCGGTTACGACAAGCAAGCACACCGTATAAACGGTTCTGAATCAGCAACCCGTGGATCGATCATTGATTATGAAAGTCATAAGATAACAACAACACAATCCACTACTGTTGCAGAATTGAATGCTTTAATGAAATGCTTCGGTACATGTTTGTTTTTGCGTGCACTCTGGGCCGATATTAGCGGCGAGATCCTTCCGATTCACATCAGGACAGACGCAAACAACTTAGTCACCACTGCTCAGACCACACATCTACCCAAACAAAAGGAAACCAACATCTAATACAAATGTTGAGACATGAAAGTAACACCGTTCATTTAGACGACTTGAGTCACATTGCAAGTGAGATATTGTCTGGCAGATCCACTTACCAAATCAACCGCTAAACTAAACCAGACCAACTAGTGTCGTCCATTACAACTGGCAAACTCGAGAATGTAGATGTACATCCGCCATTCCGGTCGTTACTGAAACACAAGGCGTTTTTGACAACATGGGTCATTGAAACTTTGTCTGAGCCACATAATGTGTTGACGTTTTTCTGTGAAGACATTTCAGACTATGTTTTTGCCATGATGTACTTTGAAGAGTGAATTTTCTTCTCAAGAAAATTTGTGTCTGCAATCTCTCGGCTCACAGGGTTCACTGCTTTTGTACGATTGCCGGACACGAACGTCCCATTGGCACCTGTTTGATCTCACCGAACCTTTGACCGCCGAAGTTGGACCTACACCTTGATAAATTTCTCTGATTGTCACTGACACGAAGGAGCGACGGCCTGAAGCTCCAATCTTTTTATGCCACCAAAGTTCTCAAAACCTATCCGAACTGAACACTCCGCATCTGCGGATCAGACACCTCGTGGTTTTCGAAACCCGAGGGGCCAAAGACCAAAGCACACGCCGCGCGGTGGACGTTCCGAATTTTCGGACAGACGCCAGCCACGTGACAAATCCAATTTAGAGCAACGCACTCGTATAATCGAGGATGCCTTTAATTCTGATATTGATTCAATTCGAACTAACAATCTTTGTTTTACTCAATGTATTGCTCAGGTACTCCGAAAGAAGTCAGGCATAAGAACCAACGAAGACCATGATGCCGCATTAGCGGACTACTACTTTGAACTGGGTTCCCGCCATTTGTCGTATATCTTTCGTCATACGTATTTACTTCATGAGGACGGGTCCCTGTCGTTGCACGAGCTTCTTTATATAACCAGGCAACTGCTCGGAAAATTAGAGCCATGTATCGAGAAGGACTTCAATCACTTACTCAACTGGACGTTGGTGAAGTTCCTATTAGCCTCCGAGACCGGAACAATACAATGCGCTTCCTAATGCCACTTGCTCATGTCGTATGCGACTCCAACAAGTCCAGAGCCATGATCGGTTATTTGACCACCGACAACTTCGAACCAGGAAAGATTCCGGACCCGGATACCTTTAAGCCTTCCGATTTCGGCAATGACCAAGCTCCCGAGGCGCAAGCTGACGTACTTGATGGCATTGATGTAGCAAGTATTTTCCTCAGGTTCGAAAGTGGTCATTCCTAGAGCGTCGTTCGTGCCAACTAAGTTGGTACATAGCTCCATTCGACCCTAGTAGGGACCCAAGTAGGTACAAATGGGCTGGTGCCCAATTTTCACGCATTTTCTCGGCCAAATGGGTTTCAGTAACCTCATGATCCTTGGTAGTGCTGCTGAATTCTATGAGAGCATGGAGCTCGCCAAAAACTGCAGAGCATGCATTCACCACAATGCAGCAACTATATATAGACCGTAACTTGGAAGTTTCTCTTCTATAACTTGGAAGCTTCTCTTGTAACTTGGAAGTTTCTCTTTCCAAACATAAATTCATCTAATTCATACATATATATATATATATTATATAGTTGGGTTTGCAAAACATGTAATTGTTGAGAATATGTTCCATATCTAAAGATACAATACGTATACCAAGGGTCCACCATAAAGCACAAACACGGTTTAATCTGTCAAACCCTGCACACCTTCGCAATGGTTTCTTCCAACCAGCGCATGTCCAGGAAAAATCTCATATTCAAGAGATTTTCTTTTTCATTTGAACCGGTAGTCCCAGCAACCACCGTCTTAAACAGTTCGTTGTTGCCTGGCGCTTATGGGTGCGCTTCTTTATACGAAAAAAAAATTTGATGGCATCTTCATCCATCCATGTGGACCCCAGAACAGGGTTTATGGAGCTGGGCCTTTCTTGGATACATATGTGGTGAAACATATGGATTTTAGGGCGTGTTCGCCACAATTTTTTGTTTTCGCTGACAGCTTTGGCTGCCAATTTGACATAAACATTCATGAACAACTGGCCGACCACTCGTCGATGTTCTTGCTCTTCAGGGGTCAGAAACGGACCAGCATGATGAAGAAGTTTCAAAAATGAATCAGCTGCCCACAGTACAGTCGCCAAATCAGGGTCGCCTTAGATATGGGTATGTGGATGCTGGAATTGATGATTTGTTTTTCCACTTAATTATTGGAAGGAAAAAAACATAAGAATCAAAACAACTGGCCTGTGTTTAACATAGTCAAATAGTCAAGTGCTATTTGTGGAATTTTTGTACCAATTCAATAGTCAAATCCTTTTACCATCAAGAGAAGCAATCCACATAGTCAAATCACTCTATCAGAATAGTAGATCGGATCTTCTGGTCCAGTCAAATCATTCCTTCGATTTGTTCAATTAGAGCAATGATAGCAAATAATGCGTTTTGGAATTCCAAGGGCCAATCAAATGGTCAAATGGCGACAGATGGCGACAGATCCAATGTTCGAGTTCTTTGCATCGTAGACGTTTAGAATAACAAACATGATCAAACATGACTGCCTTAAAGATGGCTAAACATCAGCATATGACAGCATATGCAAGCCAAGGGCACACAAGATATCTATCAACCCCCCCTTCATTCATGCATTCATTCAAGACATACCACTACTATCCTGTTAAAAATGTTGATGCGAAAAGCTGGTTGAGCCCCAGTTTGACAATTCGCATTTATTGCAGTCAACTTTGATGCAAAGTGTTGTTTTTTTTCCAAGATGTCCATTTCTCTTAAAGGGTTTGATTTATGCTGAAGATCTTTGCAAGACATGATTAATGAGTAGATTGACGTTAGATGGACGTTTGGGTAGTCTGATGAATTGTATGTTGTGTTTGCGGTTTGACATTGAGCATGTATCTGTATCTCTATATGTATTTATAACTACATACAAACATCCATTCAGGGTCGGCCTACAAGGATGATATGGTGCACATAACAGGTTCATTGATTTCGCAATATTTGTTTTCTTAAATTTGCAGGGGATGTATACAGCAAAATCTACTGTTCAGCAACTCACAGCGACCTAATGATTATCCATGATTATCGTTTTGCAGTTGAACATCATTGCAAATATCATTGCGCAGGCCAAGCAATTCTCGGCACAACATTGTCTCTTTATGAGCCCTCAGATCAGCCACAAATAGTGAAAAAACAAATGTCAATCGAAGAGGTAGATTTTTTCAGAAACTGAAATAGGACACATGCTTAGAGGATTTGAACGCACATCACAAGTACCAATGACATGGGGCCCTTCCTGCAAGCAAAGCGGCCATTCAGAATCAAGAGCGAGAGAGAGAGAGAGAGAGAGATAGAGAGAGACAGATATGCAGGGCAGAAAAAAGTAGCCTTAAACAAATGCAGCAGTTTTTTGACAGTTAATCCCAAGTCAAAATTGAGGGAACCGTCATTGCACTGGTCAAATTCTCTTATAAAACAACCTGTTGATATTGATGTTTACTATGATACCAAAACAAAGAATAGGACGCAAACCAAAAAATATTTTGTAGAGATGGATCCTGCAGCATATGGCATAGCATTGCTCCCAAGTAGTCAGTAGTCATTCAGGAGAAAAGACAACATGACACAGTGAGAATGTCCCGGCATCAAAATACTTGTCCCCATGAATCACATACAGGAACCGAGACAGGTTAATTTGAAGAAAAAAGTGAAGCTCCTGCTGAGGAAAAATCACTTTAGCAAGCATAGAGTCTGTTGTTCTCCCCTGGCAAAGGTCCAGAACACCCACAATGTTGACCATATCTTAAAAGACCCTGGCAAAATAGTTGATTAGTCCAACTTGTTAGTTGTCATGCATCACAAATTATTGTGAACTATGAGTACTGAATACCAAGATGTTTGCTTTCCATGCCAGCCATTGTTAAGCAGCAGCATTAGATACCCAAATGAATGTCGGATGTTCCAACATCCAAAATCTTGCCTTTCAATGTTTTTGATCCTTAGCCTGCGTTGGTTTGCGAAGTGTTTGTCTGTGTGTTCCTTTATGGGCCTGGCGATGGCCTTGCCCTTGGTGTTCTTGGTCAGACGGGCATGACTTGACACTCTAACAAAACAAGGAATGAACTCACATAATAAAAATTCAACATATTGGCTTGAGGCAAATGACCTTTCAATACAAATTATGGGACGCCTTTCAACCTGTATAACATGATCTGTGAAAAAAAAAATCCGACTAGGCTGGCAAAGCCTGGGAGCCCTCCCCACCTTCAGGATGCGATACGTAGAGGCTGGCAAAGGTTGATAGTGCTGTCACTGTCTGAAGCAAACATTCCAAAAAATCCAAAATTCCAAAAATTAGATTGAGCTGCATTTAAGGTAATCACCGTTGGAAGGATAGGGACAAATTGTCCCTATCCTTCCAACACTCAATAGCGCTACCGACCGTTGCCAGCCTACGCATGACTTTCTTAAATGCAGGTTCCAAAAATTCCGACACGCTTAAAAAGGTCCAAAATCCATGGCCCATACTACGGTGAGGATAGGCTGGCAACACTCAATAGCGCTACCGACCGTTGGAAGGATAGGGACAATTTGTCCCTATCCTTCCAACACTCACTATCTTAAACGCAGCTCAATCTTAATTTTTGGAACTTTGGATTTTTTGGAATGTTTGCTTAAGCCAGTGACAGCACTATCAACCTTTGCCAGTCTCTACTTTTTGGATTGTTTCGGCATTATGGCAAAAGTCAATAGCGCTGCCGACTTTTGCTAGCCTCTACTTGTGCATTTTTTGGATTTTTGCAAAGGTCATTAGTGCTACAATTTTTCCAGCCTCTACTTCTTGCAATATTTTAGGATTCTGGCAATGATCAATTTGTCAATGGTGCAATGGTGCTACAGACCTTTGCCAGCCTATTCTTAAGTGTCTTCGCAATGAATTCTTGAAACTCACAGCAACTGGGAAGGGTCCAAAGCGCTCCCGACCTTTGACACTGTCAGGACAAAGAGAAAACAGCTTACCCCATGCTGGGAAAGGTTATTCTCTCAAGAGTAGTTTTTTTTGTTTTCTTCAGAAACTGAGGCTCCATGTTGTTACATATGCCATTTGAAGTTGAAAGACGCGTTTGTTGTCATGTTGATTTCTTCCTTTTTCACGTGCAGTACCATTCCACTCCCTTCCGAATACGAAGGCTAAGGGCAAGCCCACTGACCCATGTGATGCACGCGTGCGCACGAGAGAGAGAGAGATATATATAAATAATATACATATATATAGAATATGCGCATATAATCAATATACATATGTATTGGAATCCGTTGGGGTATTTGCCGTTTTCGCTTTACGATGGCACCCATGGAAAATGTCAGTGAACCTTGGTGCTGTCACAATAATTTGTGATGCCAACCGGAGACATCCCCCATGTATGCAATTTTTGGTATGGGTTGACCAAAATCTAGACCGCTTCCAACCTTGGCTAAGGACGGGATTTATTACAAGTCGTGCTGTGATCTTGAGAATTTTCTGAAAACACGAATGTTGTAGGCAGCAAACGGGCTGAAACTCCCGAACGCTGCATTTTAAGTTTCATAGATATATTGTAATATTTATATAGTTGTTTGAAACCTTCCTCAAACGCTCCAGAACGCTCCCGGCTCCTCTAAAGCAACCTTTTTCTTTAAAGACCCAAAGCATTCTCGAGCGATCCTTACTGACTTTTGTGGACCCTCCTTAAACAGCCCGAAGCATTGCCAAGTGCTCAAAAACATATGTTTCTAAAGGATTCAGCCTTCAAAATTTGAAGGCTACACTAGCATGGACGAAATAAAATAGAAAACACAATTCACTGATGTTTATAAACATCTGTCTTGAGCGAAATCGCGCTATCAAAGGCAGCATAGACAAAAACAACAAAAAGCATATCTAAAACAATCAGGAACATCTGGGATCTTCTCCTGTTTCTATTTCAACCCTGATCTGAACAGAAACAAACAAACTTGTGGTTAAGATTTCAATAGAGCCTATGCCCTGTCGAATGTGTTCAGCCCCTACTTCCTCAACAGAATTTGACGGAATAAGAACCCTCAACGCTTCCTGCACCTACAGAAGGTGGCCTAGCCTTCAAATATCACCTGCAGTTTGTCGCTCGCCAGAAGTGAAAATCGTATATAAATGTTGACGATGCGTGTTTGTGTTTGTTCTGTTATGGTGCAACTTCAGTCAACAGTGCTGATCTAATTGTTATCATTTCCTTTGTAACCTTGAAGTATTTCCTTTGCCTTTATGAAAGGCTTGCAGCGCCATACCCTCTGGAATTGTTTTGCCACTGACGCAGTATCTTGTGCTTTACAGCCACTTTATCCTGCATATTTGATGTCGTTGTTGAAATTTAGGCCGATTGAACTTATTGGTCGTCCCGATGACTGGTAAGTTAAGTAGTACTTTAAATTTTACAGACCAGGACCAGGACATGTACAATATATAGTTCTTTTTTCTTTAGTCGACTGTGTGCGTTGTGTTTGCATACATATCATATGTACTTGTACTGCATGTTTCACGTATGTTGGGTCCATTCTTATAAGGATGCGTCAATGCCCACCCATTTATGGTTCCCACTGCCCACTGACTCATCTACCCATTTTGATATGGCTCACAATTATAAATAAAAGAAACCATTTCCCAAAAATTACAGTGATTATTTGACTTTCTTAAATGCACCCCAGACAAATGCCAAAATGGGCAAAGTTCCGCAATCTCTGGATGTAACTTCTGAAACTAACCAGCTCAATATGACATAAGTGTCATACCCCTTGCACCGAACCTCTGGACACCGACCAGTGCCCCATCCCAGATTTGACTTTGTCAATTTTTTGAGTTGTAAGGACAGGCCATGGGTCTTCGCGTACCGTGCCAATCTCCGGCTGGCAGATGCCAATTGTTTCTTTTGGTTATTCCCAATCCAAAACCGACTTCGCACAAGACACTGGATAGCTGATGCACAAAGGTCCTTGGTGTAGATCATGAACAATCAGGGTAATATGATTTGCTGTACAATATGTAGTCGGGAAAAACCAGAAAATATTGAATCATTTTTGTTTTGTGGAAAACTGTGAAAGATTTGCATATAGGACAAGGATCCCTTCCGGTCCCAAGATGCCATATATGGAGTAAATCCATAGATATCATCAATGGAGAAAATCCCACCAGCTTGCTCAACTCGGGGGTATGTTCCCAAATTGGATCCAAACCAATCGTTCCCCTCCATGCTGCATTGGGATCGACGTTCACATAGCAATAATCTAGATCTTGTGACCCCTTTGAAGCCCGGCATGACCAGCATACCTGAGGGGAAAATTCACATGAATAAGAATCCATTGAAAAAAACATCTATTGAAAGATAGCCAAGATTTGTCACACATTCTTCGCTCGCCAATCGGTCATGGCCATGCGCAGCATGCGGTGGATATTTACATAGCCGGAGAGGCCAGGCACCTGCTCTTTGGAAGGGGTGTTGGTCATGTTGAATAACTGAACCATGTACTTCCAGTCGCCTTTGAAGCTCATCACAAAGAACCGCAACGTAACTACCTTGAGGCTGTTTGAAATCTAAAAGATTCAAATTTCGAATTGAATCAAATTTATTTTGGAACAACTTTGCTCATGGAACAAAAAGTAACCAACATATATAATGGTCTAAATGTTTCAGATTGAGGGCTTCATCAGAGGCCACATCGCGGACACTCACCCCATCAGTATATAGTTTGTTCATTCTGTCCACAATAATCCCCGCTGCAGCTTGCAGTGTCAGATTAACACCATCTTCATTGAACACATACATGCTCGATGGGATGGTGGTGATGAGCATTCTGCTCCTTAGACACAGGGTATTGCGCTCAAAAAAATGCAAATTACCATCAAAATTTAAACAGTAAAAACTGCCAAATAAAACCGTTTTCCTTTTTCTGATGAGGCTCACCCCTGCATCCGAAAGCCAAGGAGACAAGTCCGGTTGGAAGTGAAAGGACATGTAGCTTTCCCCAAGGGCTTGTCCCTCGTCACCTCACATGAGGAGTATCGATCCATATATGGTCCAACAACCAACTATTTCCCCATATGTCTGTATATGAAACCCCTATGTTTTTCAAGTGAGGGATAAATATAAACATTTGCACTTAAGTCATCCCACCCGGTTTGAGTAAAGTAGCCATAGAGTGTCAGGGGAACGGATGTTGTTGTTGAAGTTTCTGCTGGATGCCCTGGAAAATCTTTGAGGATGTTGGTCCAATACTCCTGTATACGCTCAAAGTCAACAAGTAGCTTCAGATACCCCATATCCACCATGGATTGGACCTGAGTTGATTGCCCAAAATCACAAAAGGCCCCATATCCACCATGGATTGGACCTGAGTTGATTGCCCAAAATCACAAAAGGTTCAACCAGTTATTGATTTGGACGGCCCTGATTTACTGGTAGTTGATCAAATATATGTTGTAAAAACTAAGTATCAAACCAAAAGGTGAGGAAGAATAAAAGGCCATTCCTTCATTTCGATGATGGGTTCATCGTCATCGTCAAAACCAGTGGATAGGGGAATCTGCAAATGTTGCAGCTCGCACGGCAGGGCGAAAGAATCGCGAATTGCAGCATTGTGGACTCGAGCTTCATTCTGCCCAGGCCTGGGATTCCACAAGCTCGACATGCTGATGATTTTAATTAATTGGGGTCCCCTATATGCCCAACATCAAAAGATAAAAAGGATTGCTTTGATTGACTAGGTGCTGGTTGAAAATATCATCTCCAAATATTTTTCCAATCGTTTGGGCGTGCCGTAAAGTGGATTGCCCAGTGCCCACACCATGTGCTAACCTGAGCTGGAAGATGCAGATCTATTGGATAAAATTACCGAAGCATGGCTTTGAAAACTGTTGGAAAATCTTTCACTGGGAACCTAATAAGTGGTGGTACTGGTCTCCAAGTGATCCATGGATAATTTCTCAACATCTCTTTGTCCCATATATCAAGGAAACTAACAACCAAAGCTTATACCACAGACTCGAGTTAGGTATCAAGCAACACACCCTGTAACTCTTGCAGTTCAGCATCTCGAAGACCACGCTGCATGGAACCTGCGTAGGGGTGCATATATGCACTTTGAAATTGAACATGTGGTCATGGTTTTTCTGGAACTGCATCGGCAGCATATGTTCATTTTTTTAAACCTTTGCTTTCTACCACGTCTAGCTAGCCTTTGACATCGAAAGGCTTGTGCAGTGAGGTTATCCCCACAAGCGTCTTCGATCATGAATCGGTTTGGCCACACGTACAAAAACCATGCTCATGGAAAATATTTTTGGAGCTGGCCATAGCATCACGTGTGTGGCCACCCAAATTTCTGTGCGCATGCTGACCCTAACACACCCAGCTGGGACAAAAAGGTGGGCTATCATAAATCCCAAAACTGGGCTAGTTTCGCAATTTTCCAAACATCCTTAGTATCCCAACCCTATGGTGTGTTCACGGCCAACCAATCCACCCCAGGGCCACGTGTAGATCCATCCCCGCACTGTGGAAAAACAATTTTAACTATCACATGCGACTCTTGTGAAAAAAATCATACGAGAAACAAGTTATGTGAGATATCAACCACAGTGTTTCAAAATCTTTAGGATCAGAGGTCCAAAACCATGGTTGCTAAACAGCGTTCACTCCAGCGGCCAGAGCTGTCGGACTTTCGGAGCTCAGAGATCACAGCACGTGCCTGGGCCTTGAAAAGGCGAACAGCGGCAACCTGGGCCAAGCGCTGGGTGGTGGAAACTTGAACATTGTCAAGGGGTATCCATATATATATATATATATGTATATAGGTGATGAATTCCGACTTACTCTTGGGTCTGGTTACCTATATAGCCCCCAAAAAAATCAAAGCCAGGGGGCTGTCTCCTTGACCTCATCATCGAGATGCTTGAGGCTGTCGAAAGATTTGGTGTTCTTCAACCTAGCAGCTGTGGTGAAAGGTAAACCATTGATGTTTAAAAACAATAAGTAAGTGTCATAGTGTTTCAAAAAAATGAGAGATTTGAAATGGACAGTTTTTTGTACAACGAATTCATTCTGTTGGGAATGATGCATGCAAATTCGATCATGCGAATAACTATGCAATGGGTAAGTATATAGGCACATATCTGACAGACGCTGATTTCATGGTATATATGCCAGCTATTAATGGCTGAAGATGGACAAATATCCATGCTAAACTCCACATCCCAGATGCTCAGTATGGAAATCCTCAAATCGCTGCTTGTACTGTTGCAAGGTCTTGCCAAGGTTGTTCCCCGATGGCAAGTCCACCACAAATGCGTTGCACTGGTTCATCTCCTTCTTGAGAGATACACCTAAGTAGGATGGGCTTGGGGATACATATTCCTATACGGTGTATATACATATATATATATATATATATTATAGGGTAATATATACAGTATAATTGAATGTTTGAGGCATATATATATATAGTATCAAAAGTTGTATTGAGTACCAACCTGTTGACCACCCATGATTTTTTGTTACGCCCAAAAACTCAAGGAAGCTCGCAATGATTCCTCAGTAGCCGGTCTTTCCTCTTTCAACCCTGCCGCGGCTTTAGCCTTGGCTTTCGCCTTCGCTTTTGCTTTTGGAGCACGACCTGTACGGTGGAAAGACCATTTGATTGAAAAATGCAAATATGATCCCATGCATTCCCACAGCTAGGATATGATATTTTTTAGATATATTTTTTGTGCGCATATTTATATGCGTGTGTGTGTTTGAGGTACTATAGACAAAAAATCTAGAGACCACACCTGGTCCCGGTTCAGCGTCTGCAGCAGACTGAGCTTCAGTAACCAAGGCTTCGAGGTTGGCAGGGTTAGCTGCAGCAGCCGTACTGGGAGTCAAGGGAAGGCCCATTGCATCCAAAGCCCCCCCAGCAGTGCCCCGCACACGGATCTCACTCGTCTGGCCTTGTTCGTCTCTGTTCAGCCGGGTCCTCGAGGTTTCAACCCAGTAAGAAGTCAACTTTGCAACTCCTGGAGCATCTTTGTCAGGAATTCCACCACCTCGAGCAACCACAGCACGAATTTTTTCTATGGGGATTTTCCTCTCAAACATCTGTTGAATGGTGAGGCATTCCTCATTCCCATCAACCCTTTGCAAGTTCCTGCGGTGTAGCACCAAAGCACTTTCACACGCGTTCGCGTTCTCACCTGTGAGCACCCACTCGCGCAGCACCTTCAAGCGATCCTGCGCAACAAAAAAAAGTCATGATCCGTAAAGAATTCACAAAAATATGTTTTGTGAAAACCAACTGCTTGGGAACTCATGGAAAAACATGGTTTAACACCGCGTTTTTTTAACGGGGTATCCTTGTTGTTTCCTTCCCACATCTTTGCCATGTGCGGGAAACTGGCCATGTTGGATTCAATCAGTCGATCTAATCGCATACCCTCTTTTTTGTGCGTGCTCCAGTTGATTTTGATCTCAGCTGGCGCACTGGGAGGTGCAGAGCTGTCAGACTTGAGCTGTCGCAAAACCAGGCCTTCCACCTCAAGCTCTTCTGGGGACCTTTCTGTGGTATCAGATAACGTGTCAGGCAGGGTCCCTGGCTCTGGCGGTGCATGTGCCCCCTGGGATCCCTGAGGTGTACCCTCACTGGTTGCCACAGGTTCCACAGGTTCCAGCTCCTTCAGCATCGCCTCAGTGTTTTTGTTGGGTTTGTCCTTGGGGGTCTCAGTTGGTCCAGGCAGCGATGCAGGTACCACAGGAGGTTCAGTAGGAACTTCAGCCGGAGAAGCCTAAGCACATGCGCACACATGACACACATACTATAGATATCTATAATTATATGTAACTCATTTTTCAAACATATGTTACAAGCAACCCTTGAATAGAGTACACCAGTTTGAGTTTAGTAGCCGGTGATCCAGCAGCCAATACTGAAACTTCAGCCCCTGGGCCAGTCAGTTTTGTCCGGCGTAACTCTGGTCGTTGGTTCAAATCGTCAATCTGAGCCAAAGCTTCACGAAGTTGACGTTGCAACTCTGCGTTTTGGCTTTGCAGCCACTGAGCATCCATGGGGGTAACAGCATCAGCACCAAGCCTGAGACGAGACTTGCAACACTGACCTTGGGACAAACCGTCAATCTCTATAAGTACATATTTTTGAGATTTTTTCCAATCTTCAAAAAGCAAAAGGAACAGTCTTCAAGATGTATCTTCTGAGAAACGGAAGAGTTGTGACTGAACAGATCGACCTGGCATCACCTTGATCAGCTTCACCGGGTGTCACCGTCTTGTAGGCTTCAAGGAAGGTGTCTCCAGACCTGAGAACACAAAGCATGTATAAATACGAAAGGATATGAGACGTCTCAAACAAAACCATCCCAAAATTCCCAAACATTTTTTGGTGGTGACCCAACATGCTGAAACTCAACTGGTGCACAGAAGTGTTCCCTGTGAATCTTGTCGCTGAACATCCGGCTGTCCTGGTACCGTAGGAGGTGCAGCTGGCACTGAATCCTTGGGTTCCTCAGCAGGTGTGGGTTCCGTAGGTGCAGGTACTTCAGAAGGTGCGACCAAAGGCTGTGGTGTCGGGGCAGCAGGTTCAGGTGGGGAAGGTGCCGGAGTCTCCAAGCCCTGCCCCCACCCATCAGGTGTCTCAGAGTCCACTATGTCCGTCTCGAGATCTTTCGCTACAACTGGGACCACAGTCTCCTCAGGTGGCTGGATGGGCGGTCTTCGTTTTCGGGGAGGCTCATGAACAACCTCCTCCTCCTCCTCCTCTTCAACCTCGGCCTCAACCTCGGTGTCAGCCTCCTGCTCTGACATCTCCTCATCTTCATGGACTTCTCCAGTCCTTATTTAATCAAACACCCCCCCTATATACACACACCTTATACAAAACTTGAAGTAACTATTTTTACAAAAGACTGCCAATACAAATGAAGAGCTTAAGACTTGACATTGCACTTTTTCCTGCACGTCGACTCTTTCGACGACGAGGCTTTGACTTTGACCCTGCTGCCTTTGCCTTTGCCTTTGCTTTGGGCTTTTCGGCCTTGGATCCCTTGGGCTTCGCGCTTGAACTTGCTTCCGATTTGGGTGAAGACTTTGCCTTTGACTTTCCAGCTGCTTTTGCAGCCGTCTTAGCCTTTGTTTTTGCCTTTGCCTTCAAGGCTCCTGCCTCCTTGCGCTGCTTTTTTTTGGGAACCACCGACTCCTCAACAGCATCAATTATCTTTCTCTGAGCTGCCTGGGCTTCAAGTGGAATATGGACTTATTTTGCAGCAAGGTTCAGAAACAAAATTAGTGGCCTATGGAAGAAAAAACTTTGCATTTTTTTTCTAGATACTGAAGGTGCACCCATCACCAGCTGCAACACGGTACAAGCTTCTTTCTTGGCCAACCCCATGTGCAACATCACTTCCGGTAGCTTCTCCCATGAAAGCTCTGAAGGAGGAAAAGGAAGCTTCCCCAAATCAGCCATGATCAGAAACGATCAGAACGCAGCAGCTAGCTCCAAGCAAAATGTCTACGTATGTTCACGTGAAAACTTACGCGCGCTTCAGAATCAATGATCGCAAGAATTTTTGTGAAAATCCAGGAAAATCCATGAAAATCCATGAACGTTCAGGACCCCAAAAGCACTTTGAAAACCATTTGTCCGTGAAATTCCGTGAAAAACGTGAAAGAACACATTGCGTGAAAATCCGTGAAAATCCATGAAAATCCGTGTAACATTTGATACACAATTAGAAAAATATGAACTTTTGATTTTCACGTTTTTCACGGTATTTTCCTGTACATTTGGGGTTTTTTCACGTACAAATCCCGGATTTTCCCGGTAATCGCTCCGATCAGATTTTGTTGGCGCATCCAATTTTTGGATTCTCCTAATTGTTGCTCATATTTCTGGACATGGCAAATGTGCTATTTGATCAGCATCTAACATGCTAG
This sequence comes from Cladocopium goreaui, assembly GCA_947184155.2. Classification (NCBI taxonomy): domain Eukaryota; class Dinophyceae; order Suessiales; family Symbiodiniaceae; genus Cladocopium; species Cladocopium goreaui. Next base: position 11,389 of record CAMXCT020004252.1, on the reverse strand, counting down.
TCACTTTGGCAGCGGGTCAGACCACAGCCATATATGTGGATCACACCACAAAAATTCCAAGCAGCAAATTGTGAGCCATCTTAAAGGTGGCGGACATCCAAAGTTCGAAGTATATCTGCCTGGGCCACATATACGGTCCATATATATTTGGGTAGGCGATACTGGGGAATATAAATTACCGTAAATCTGTATATATATATATATATCTCTCTCTCTCTCTCTATCTATTTTTTGAAACAAATATATATGATATCCTCCATGTTATGGGACATCCACCCTGAATTCGAACATTGCCTGCACCAACTCAGGCGAGCAGCCCATCGCCCACGAGGCTGCATATCTCGATTCTTGGCCAAATACATGAGAGCAGCAGGCAGCTCTGCCTGGGCTGACTGGGGGTATCCATAATATTATAACGTACATAAAAGTATACATTTGCACATATATATATATATATATATGTATGTATAACCCAACTTAATTTGTTTCCTGGATCGATTACAAACATTCCTCATAACCATGAAAAATAGATCAAGTTGCATCTTCCCACATATCCCCAAGACCTGCTCGAGCAGCCCCATGGCCAGCCAGCATATAGTGATCCCTGAAGATCTCTGCATCACCACGTGATAGATCCAGGTGAGCATCGCATTTTGGGTCGGGAAGTTTCTCCTCGGTGGTGCATGTATATAATTATATTGATTTCTTTTTGCAATGAGTATCCAGGACATCAGAAAACCTCCATGGTCTACTTCCGTTGGAAAACAGAAACAGCAATAAATAAGATTCAACACAAGAATCATCCATTGAATCCACCACAAGCTGTCCGATCAAATGTCCAAACTCCATGGAATAATGCCTGAGCTGGTCACCCTTTGCGCTTTGGGGTCATATTGGGGATTTGGGTTAATGACTGTAACATATATACCCCATTATTTTTATAAAATATGTACTTACCGTGTGTTGCGTTTTCTGTTTGTGGCCCGGATTCAATAAGATCTGTGGATTAAACAGTGTTTGTTTCTTTTGGTCGGTTCATCTTTGATATCAAATATTACAAGTCGTGAAAAAACAGGCTGCCAGAAAACTTACACAGGATTTTTTTGCTGACAAACTGCTGGGAGGCTTTCAGTTTACCTGGAATTCCAGCATGTCTCCGAATCCCGTTTTGGTCCACATATTTGCGAACTAGAGGATCCCCAGGCAACATCCTCATATCAGCCCGGGAGAGATAGCCAGCAACCCGGTCCACCTCGCTCAGGATCCGCTTGCTATTGGAAAACAATCGATGACGCTTGGCTGTAGATCCGCCGATGGCCCCCATCCAGAAGCTGCAGCTCCATACCTGCAAGTGCGAACAGGGTTGACTGGCTAAAGGGGTAAAGATAACATATTAGGTTTCTAGCTACAAACTAGAAATATGCCAGGGAGGTGACAATTGTAAATTATTTAATTATACGTACTACTGTAACGTTCGTGCATATCTACGACATGATGATGGCCGGTAAGATATTTGTTGACAGGATGGTGTCCTATACAAAGATACATGCAGATTTCATCGAGGAAGTAAGTGAAAATTCATATGCCGAAATTCTCACCCACCCCAATCACAGCATGGACATGCAGGGAAAAACCAAAAAAGGGTTCACTGGTTGTCAAAGCTACCTGGATGTACTGGATTAACTCCTGCCATCTGGGATGGAAAGGAAAAGATGTTCCATCAGGTTGTTCCAGCACAAACCGACACCCACGGGATACAGCAACATATATGAGTAAACAGCATCGACTCGCCAAGAGGTTCCCCAATTTCACGAAACCATAGCCTGTATTTCCAAGTGGAAATAGGTGGTCACGACCATGTGTTCCACGCGACCTGGTTCGAGAAAGTTGCAGGGTAAGAATAAGGATAATCTTTATAAGATATGGATCCTGCAATATATTTAAGTATTTATATATATATATACATATGGCAGGATTTGGAATTAAAATGCCCCATATATTATATATTTGGTCTTGAATGGAAACGCCTACTGTCAATTTTTTTCACTGGAGGTTGTCATTTATAGACATGTTTCCCCTGAAAAAAAAACATATATCGAAATAAAAAGGTGACATCTTCGGACCCTGCATTCGTTAACTGCTGAATTTCCCACGACCGCCCTGCAGATTTATGAGGCAAGCCCGAAACTCAATTGGAGTGATTGTTATTTTTCCCCATTGCGCTCGTAACATATTTTACAGCAGAAGGACCATTGGCAAACATGTCAATTGATGGCCATATGTGTGTGTGTTTGATCTTGATGGAAACACAATACAAGTATATATATATATTATTGTATTTAGATTCATATACTAGATAGATAGATATAGATGGCTAAACATGTACATATATACATATGTATGTATGTGCACGCTCAAGTGCCCAGGAACATTTTGGAAAAACTGTTGCAGCAGAGCCCAAGCCATAAAATCCCTCCCACGGCCAATCGTCTAACTTCGTTCACCGCCAGCCTCAACACAGCGAGGTTTGAGATATTATAGGGGGTAGGCACTTCCAAAACTCGTTTTCCAAAAACAAACCGAATCAGGGACCAATATGGGGATTGCTTAACCGAATCAGGGACCAATGGGGATTGCTTTCTCCATTTTCCATATTCCCAGATTTAAAAACTATATGCCCAAAGCCTTTCAATCACGGGTGATGCAGCTTGGTTCTTCTAGTTGGGACACTTTGCCACTAAGGTACAAAAAGCCGCTTGTACTTGCAAGGTCCATGTAGCTAGACTGCACGATGTCGTGGGAAGAGCCCTTTAGCCCATGGTTCATCAGCCCCAAGCTGACACATCCCATGCCAGCAAAGAGTTCCACATACTGTTGATCAGCATCTTGGGGGATGGATGTATGAAATGCCAGCATGACCACCAGGATTATCAACCATGGGGGTGATGAAACACGCATCATCTCTGGCACAACCATGGCTGCAAAAACGAAAGTGTCTACAGCACGATTTGTTCGAAACAAATTTGATCATGAATTGGTTTTCACCTTCCAGCAAATGATAAAAAACCACCTTTAATTGCATGATGTTTGACCACTATTAATTCAAGCTCCGCTGCCCCCTGGACCATGATAGCAGCCAAGGTTGGATTCAGGCCTCGATATATCTCGATATTTGCCAAAACAACTGAAATATGCCGAGGAGAGAGGGCTGCTTACTCATTGATTTTGGAATCGTCTTGGCTGGCGGTCGATAATTCAGATTGTGACTAATTATCATGATTATGTAGCACACCCATTGCGTGCCGCCACAGGTATTCAACACACTTGTGGCTCCGCTGCAGCTGTGAGCGCGATCATGCACACATAATGTCATTTCAATTCAGAAAACGTTTCTGTAAAAAACTGTTGTTCGAATATCTCCTACTGGCTCACCCCTGGCCGAAATGCAGTTGGCTAATTGGAAAAAAATCCATGGGCCAATCTCCAAGTGAAAAAAGACACATCAACACATGTCATACATGTTGGGCTCATCCCAGACTTCCCAATTACTCATTGGTGGTTTCTTTTGGGTTTTTTATGGGTCATATTATCGGGTACAAGAATTTACTTGGCCCATGGATTTTCAGTGGCTCCCTTTGGCAAAAATCTACGCCTCTTAAGCTCAGAGACGCTCAGGCCGCTGAGAAGGCCACATCTCTCTGCACTAAAAGCCCAAGTTGAATTTGCAATCTGGTAAGAATGGCCATCATCACGAAGTCGTTTGATGAAAGCTTTTCGCTTTGCTGCATATTCAGCAGGCACATACGAACCAGATTCCTTTTGGACCTTCACCTTGGCCTTTAACTTTTTTTTGGGTTGTCCTTTCTTCTTCGAAGCATTCTTACCCAACTTTCGTTGTCCCTTGTTTCCTGCAGCTGGCTTTTCAACCAGCCCCTCAACAGCATGACCTGCATCATCATCATCACCATTGTCATCATCATGGTCCTGGGTCGTGTCACCCTTCTTCGAACGCGCCTTGTACTGCTTTGAGATCGGAAACGGTTTCGGTGCCTGGTCGCTGTTCTTGATGCTCTGGAGAACCTTGGGAAGGCTCACAATGATTAAGTATATATTTTCTTACATCTAAAAAAGGTTTGGTCCTATTGAGGCAGGGTGAGTTAAAAACACCATAAACAACAATGCTTCAAACAAGAGACGAAACTGGGCAAGACAACGCTGGACTTTGGCTTCTCAACACATTTCACATTCTCATGTTTGCCCTGACCATTTTCTGGAGTACCCTGCTGAGCTTTCTTCGCATTCAAAAACTGCTGCGCCAACTGCAAAAGCTTTTGGTCATATTGGGATTCACAGACTGGCTCTGGTGTTTGATCTTCTGGAAATTCTACAAGGCTGAGTTCCCCCAAAGATTCAATGGTCTCCGTATCGGAACACTCCTCCTCAGAGTCCTCGTCATCTTTGTCTTTGCCCATAACACCAGGTGTAAATTCCTGAGGCTGATTTTGAGCAAAATCGTGAATATGCCCTGGACAGGAGCCCATCGATATATCTATCTATATGCTGCAGACGCTATGGTGGGTATTTATGCCTGCACACCGCTACTTGGTTGGAAAAGGGACCCCAATATACCAGGTTCCATTTAAATCGATGTTGCTATCTTGAATACTTGAAACTTGATCCATTATGAAAGGGGGCACAACCACACCATACCATTCCTTAACACAGTCGTTGGAGACCCTAGGACTGCCAATGACGTTTATGTTGTTTTGAAAAATCCTTGTAATGGAACCTGTTCTGACACGATAAAACCTGTTTAGAATCTGCTGAAATCTAATTCCGGGACAATTTAAAAATGGCATTTCCCCCACTAGAAGTTCCAAGGGACAACTACGCCAACAAGATCCTTCTTCAATTTGTTGATCTTGGTCAACTTTGCAGTGGCTGCACGTTTGTAGTTCCGCCGGAAGGCACTTGCCTTATAGCAACGGGGTATACATAACATGATGCGTGCAAAACATTTGATCTATAAAAATATCCTCTCATATATCTATATACTATAATAGATAATTATATTCTAATGCTACCTGCTACGTAAACATTTTTTTGAATATCTGTAAATATATATGTGTATATATGTATATATTGGTAAACCTCTGGGAACCCAGGGATGGATGAAAAAACGAAATAGAGCATAAAAATGCATTGAACATATGCAGGATACCATGCGACGAAGGGCCAATGCCATCTTAAGTGACCATTTTTGTACGCACTCCATTTCAACTTGCATTCCCCGAGGAAGGAGTTTGAAGTCAACATAGAATTTCAATATTGACTTTTGGAAGACCCTTGCGGAGTAGTAGCCCATTCCCCGACTCACCATCATCACAGCTTTGATGGCCTGGTGCGAGTTTGAATCCATCTAATGAATTGAAACACACCAAAACAAACGGTTAAGTCACAAAACCAAGTATACCTATTTATAAATAAATATATATATATATACAGAAGTGGCAGGATATGAAACAAAAAGATTTCCTATTTTGTTCGAACAGCACCAGCCTGAGTGTTCCCGTTGATGTCCTTCAAGGCCACCCTTCTGTTTTTAAATAGTTTCCCTGAGACATCACACAGAAATGAGAAGCCGCAGCTCCTCAGCTGCTCCTGCTTCCCAAAGGCGGCCGCATATTTGGCAACGGCAGTTGGGTCCACTGGTTGTGGCATGGCTATCCGATGGCCAGGTGGTGCAGAAGCCCATCCAATGATAGTGTCTTTTCTCACTTGGGTGACTGCTACCACGTCTCGGAATATTGTATATGTGGAATATATATATATGTATATATATAGTGATATCATGTGATATAATTTTTGAAATCAGTTTTGGGATCCTGAAGATTTCTGTTCTAATATATGGCATTCAAAAAAAACCTTGGAGCCTTCAAGTTAGGAATCAACTTAGATGCATCAGCATGAAGGTGCAGGAACCCAATCCACACTTAACAGCTTTCGGGCGGTCAGGGGGGTAGCACCTGTCATCGAAGAATTTGTTTGCCATAGCGCCAGTGGCTCCTGCATATCGGGCGAAATCTTTCAGAATGAAAGTGGGTTCAAACAAGTTTCATGACTTTTTCCAGGAAATTTGAATGAGGACAAGATAAATTTCACTCCTGACGTTCAGTGAAAAGTGAAAGGAATTTCCTGAACTACTTATTGCCCCGAAATGAAAATGCAGATTTTCAAACACTTACGGAAGAACTTGGAACCACAGAATCGCAACTCCACCCAAACAAAGGTCGTGAAATTTCCATGATTGAGTACATTGCCAAGAAAACCCAATCCTAAAGAATCCCCTAGCTGTCCTGCTTTGGCATTCCAGAATTTGACGATTTCAATGAAGCCACCTGCATGCTGGCAGACCCAAGGGTTAACTGTTCACCTTGTTCTTTGAAAAGAAGTGCATGGGTATATTTATATATATATATGATGTCATTTAGATGATGTTCAATCTCAATTTGAAACCCACATAAGCACCCGAATTCAGCATCCACCCAATCTCGCAGCCCCAATTCGGAAGCCTCCGCGGCCTAAGGAATTCGAATGGTCCTGCAGAGCACCAACGATAGTGCCACTGGCCACTGGTCTTGAAAAAGGTGGATGATCCCCTAGTAGTTTCACAGGTAGATAAGTATATATATATATTAAAGTCTAGTCTAGTATATATTGTAATTGTTTTTATGGGATTTGAACCCAATTGGATGTAAAACATTTTTTCACCAGTAAAAAACATATGAGGGGTGATGCAATCCAGCATGAAGATCCAAGCACTCCTCCCACTGCGCAGTTGATCCCACAATCCAGCTTGAAGTTGGTGTAGTCCACCTGGGCACCATGGTTCGCTAGACACATCCCGAGCTGTTTCATGAATCCTGCTGCTATATATCCTCTCGCCAAATTGCCAAGGAAGATCGCAGTATATATTATATATTTCTGTCTGAGCAAACTCCTACGAGATGAGGGCCGCAAAGTGGCCAGGGTTTCCAGTGCAGGTGGACAGGTGGACAGCTTGCCACGGAAAATAAGTTGATGGTCTTCCACTCCCGAATTTTTTTTTGATTTGGGAAAATCCTTGGAAACTCAAGACGTCTTCAAAAACATCCCTGGATATATCTTGGGATCCAAACTGCCAGCACCGCCGGAGAATTCTCTGCACGAAAAAGGCCACCCGCCATGGATCAGAGGGAAAGCACGGAAAGGTTTGTGGACAACCAAGTTTTGTTGTTTTGGATGTTTTGGTTGGAACCTTTTTTTTTTTCGCCAAATTGGGTTTGAAAACATATGGAGGGACTGCCTTGCAAACAAGGTGTTGCTAGGTTTTGTTTTGTTTACCACTGTAGATTAAAAACCCTCAGAATCCCTCAGGGCATTCACCCTTGAATAGGTGCAGGGTGCGCGGATGGCGAGTAGTCCAACCACCAAAAAATAAACAGTTAAAATTATCGTCCAGGTTTTGTTTCCGAATTGTCACCCCAACAATATATTATATATATATTATATGTGTATAATTAGTAGAAATACTTCTATTATATACTGAGTGCACAGATCCTACATATATACTGTACATATTGTATACAAAACAGGCTCAAATGGCCCAAGCAGCTCGCCAAAACAAAGTAGGCAGTGAGAAGCCTTGTTTTTTTCACATATCAAACCACCAAAAAAAGGGCTTTGTAAGAAAACCAAATTTTCACGCATTTTCTCGGCCAAATGGCCCATTCGAACTTCTTAGGTCCAGCTAGGTACAAATGATCATTCGACCCACGTACCAACTTAGTTTGTACAAATGACACTCTAGGTTCCAATAGTGTTTCAATTCAACATTGTCCTTTTAGACCTGATATGTTCCCACTGAGGTACCTGGTGCATGGCACCAACGAGAAAAACCTTCCGTCTATTCGGAGACTCGGCCTGCTTCCCGGGGGTACCCGTGGTGGAGGAAACCATGTCCACCTATCGACTGCCTTTTAAGCACCATGAATGACGCCTTGCGTCCAGAGTCCGACTGCATCCTGATCGCTATAGGCCTGGAGCCGTTTCAGATTTAAATCATGTCATTACTCAGAGTCGTTATGTTCTGACCGATCAAACCATACCGTTTAGCAGGTTTTGTGGCGTCTGGTCCCTGATTGACCGTGCTTGGATCGATATTCCGGAACCGGCAGAACTCAACAGAATGAATGATTATGACTCTGATATTGACCTTGCCATGCATATTTGTCACCATCAATTGTATTGGGAAAAGAAAAATGAAAATGAACTTGACAATTTTACTTGGACTCGATCTGAATATGTTGAATATGTTACTGAACAGATCAATGATATTCCTACAGCTTCAAAATTTCTCGATTGTTTTAGACAAGCCACAGTAGGACCATCCAGACCTGTCAGACAGACTGCCACTCCTAATGACCAACCACGTGGCCCTCCGGAAACGGATGATGATAGGAAGATCAACGCTCTTCGGCAGGAGATTACTCAACGGTTTAAGGACCATCTCCAGAAAGAGAAGACCAAGGAAGTGTCATCGACCTCCAAGAGCGAAATGCCCAAAAAGAAAATTCAGGCCAAGGCCATGCCTAAGAAGCAGAAAGGTACCGCAGGGACGGTCGAATCTGCAGAAGCATCCGATTCCCGATCTGCCGCATCTGCGGCGCGAGGACACCGGCGTGAATCCGTAATTCGGTCTGCTATAGGCGAGAAACATCAACTCAAGCTAAGGAGCTCTTTAAAGACGCCGAAGCCGCGAAGAAGTTCTTTACAAAATTCAAGAAGGAGACCGATGAACTCGAGTGGTTCCAGCGCCCGTCTGGTCCACAGTGTTGCCACAATTTTAAGGATTGCGGTTGTGCTGAGGCCATGTTTTGGTGTCATCCTTGCGGACTAGCTTTTTGCCTTGAATGCCGTACTAACGGCTTGGCGTGTGATCACAATATTATCAATTATTCATCCGAACTTTCAGCCGGTTTTCTGCCTGACAGCATTGGTTCCAGTGATTCACCTTTCGATATCGAAGTTGATGCTGTTCTAGCCGAATCATCTTATTTTGGTGCAACCAGATCTGAACATGCCCAGAATCGACAAGAAGGTTATAAAGAACTTATTCAGCACCTGAAGGAAGGTCGAACCTGTGGCAATTCTTATTTGCAAAGCTTTGCCAAACACGGTATTGAAATTTTTGACTATACAGGATTCATCTACCGCATGGACGGTGCGAATCGTGTTCCGACTTTGCAAGAGCATTTTATTGATGCACAGGACGAAACACCTTTGCCTATTTGGCGTCCAATGATTTTCTTTAAATATCCAGAAGGTCCTTGGTTGACCGACACCGAAATTTTCCGTTTATTGGAACTTTTTAGGTCTTGTCTCCTCGGAAAACGAGCAGTCCAAGGTGTTGCCAAGCGCACCAAGGAAAACATCCACGAATTTCAGAAGGATACGTACCAACTTGGCATTTTAACTTTGAACCTTCTTTGGTGCCGAGTTCATGTTATAACTGGTTATAACTAAAGTTATACAAGAAGTTATGAAAAGTTATGAAGTGAAGAAAATATCAACAATTTTAGCACATTTTTATAACTTAGAAAAATTGAAAAAACACTTGTTTTTAGTGTATCGAAAACAATAGTTTTTCTAATTATAGCGGTTGAGCCGCTTCGAAGTTGTTTTTTTAGAAAAAATCGCGGTTTTCATCGCTTCCATGGCTGAGGGAATGTGCAACTGGTTTTTAAACAGAACAGGCCACTGTGGGAGCGCGCCTTTTTAGGTGCTTTATGCACCTGCAATGGGTTAGTTTGCTCTTTGCAATCTCACCTTTGCAGTTTCTTTTCTTTTTACAAAGACCAAAAAAAAAACAAGAAACAAAAAAAAGACCCAACAAACTGCATCTGACCCCCTCCCCTTGGGGTGTGCAATCTTGTTTTTTTTTGTTTGTTTTTTTTTGGTTTCTTGGTGTTTTGCTTTCTTGGTTCGTTGTTATTTTGAGGGACTGGCAAAAAAAAGTGGCAGGATCTAACTCTTTGCCACTTTTCCCCCCTTAGGCATTGCAAATTTGTTTGTGGTTGTTTCTGCTTGCTTTAGGTCTCTGGTTCCATTAGAAACCATGTAAAAACCAAGGAAAAACAGGTATCCTTGGGGGAAGGTTAGGGGCTTGGGGCATGGATTAAGCAATTTTGTTTTTGACTTATTTTTGAAAACATGCCAGAAGACTATGAAAAAACAAAGGCAGCCAATGAGTACGTTTTTTGATATTGACATTGCTGACTATAAACCCCAGTTTCCCCTAGTACATCCCAATATATCCCACCCATATGGGAATGTCTCAAAATGAGGCGAGCCTTTTTTTTTTAAGTAGCGTTTTGGGGGTCAAAAAAGGCGCGCCTCATTTTGAGACGTCCCCATATACCACAGAGGTCTTTACAGGCTTGGGTGAGGGACTGAGGGATTGAATTAGATTAGATTGGATTAGATTAGATAGATTGGATTGGCTTGGCTTGCTTTGGATTGGATTGGATTGGGTGAGGGACTGGATTGGATTAGATTAGATTAGATAGATTGGATTGGTTTGGCTTGGATTGGATTGGGTTGGGTTGGTTTGGACTGGATTGGATTGGATTAGATTAGATTAGATAGATTGGACTTGACTGGATTGGATTGGATTAGATTAGATTAGATAGATTGGATTTGAGTGGGTTGGATTAGATTGGGTTGGGTTGGATTAGATTAGATTAGGTTAGGTTAGATTGGATTGGATTTGGTTTTGTTGGATTGGAATTAGAATTGGATTGGATTGGATTGGAATTAGATTAGATTAGATTAGATTGGATTAGATAGCTTAGATTAGTTTAGTTAGGTTGGATTGGAATTGGATTTGATTGGATTGGATGGGGTTGTGGATGGGATGGATTGGATTGGGTTTTTGGGTTTGATTGGATGGATTGGATTAGGGAGTTACCAGATACCACCAGTGTCCACCAGTTACCACCAGTATAACCACCAGTATACACCAAGTATACCATGGTATACGGTCAGTCTCCATGGTATACGGTCAGTATACCATGGTATACGGTCAGTATACCATGGTATACGGTCAGTATACCATGGTATACCGTAGTATCCCCAAGTAAACCCCAGTTTCCCCTAGTATATCTCAATATATCCCACCCATATACCACAGAGGCCTTTACAGCACTTCAATAAGATTGGATTGGATTGGAATTAGATTAGATTAGATTAGATTGGGTTGGATTGGATTGGATTGAAATTACATTAGATAAGGTTAGATTAGAGTAGGTTAGATTGGATTGGATTGGGTTGGATTGGAATTAGATTAGAT
>CAMXCT020004251.1:27500-42169 GCA_947184155.2 Cladocopium goreaui | reverse complement strand
GTAGTTCTAGTAGTACTAGTAGTACTGGTAGTACTAGTAGTACTAGTAGTACTAGTAGTAGTGGTAATGTTATACGGTCATAGAAGTGGTCGTAGCAATAGGAATACTAGGTGTAGTTAAAATATTGGAAGTAGTGGAATAGTAGTAGCAACAGCAGGAGTAGCAGAAGTATTAAGAGTTGCAGTAGCAGTAGCAGTTGCAGTAGCAGTAGTAGTAAAAGTATTAAGAATAGCAATAGCAGTAGCAGTAGTAGCAGCAGTAGTAATAGTAGGAGAAGTAGTGACAGTAGTAGTCGTAGTAGTAGCAGTAGTAAAAAGTAGGACTAGTACTCGTTGAGTAGTAGTAGTAGTAGTAGTAGTAGTAATAGTAGTAGTAGCAGTAGTAGTAGTAGTAGAAAATTATTATTATTATAAGCAGGAGTGGCAAAAGTTTTCCGTGTAGCAGTGTGGAAACAAAAGCAGTAGAAGTAGCGGTAGACGTAGTAGCGGTAGAAGTAGAAGTAGAAGTAGCTGTAGCTGTAGCAGTAAAAGTAGCAGAAGAAGTCGTAATACTGGTGAAATGAGCAACCGGATGGGCAGGAGTAGCAGAAGTATTGGGAGTAGAAGCAGCAGTAACAGTAGCAGTAGTAGTAGGTGTAGTAGTAGTGGTACTAAAAGTAAAAGTAGTAGTAATAGTAGTGTAGTAGTAGAAAAAGTAGTAGTAGAAGTAGTAGTAATAGTAGAAGTAGTAGAAGTAGTAGAAGTAGTAGAAGTAGTAGAAGTAGTAGAAGTAGTAGAAGTAGTAGAAGTAGTGGAAGTCGTAGAAGTAGTAGAGGTAGTGGAAGTAGTGATAGTGATAGTGGCAGAGGAGGCAGCAGGATTAGTGGTGGTAGTAGCAGTAGTAGTAATACTACTACGACTACTAGTAGTAGCAAAAGTATTAGTAAAACTAGTCCAGAACTAGAAGTAGTAGAAGTCTTAGAAGAAGGCAATAGTAATAATAGTAGTACTAATAGGAGAAGCAGTGGCAGAAGCAGTTGCAGCAGTAGTTGTTCTAGCCGGAGTAGCATCAGTATTAGTAGAAGTAGTAGGCTAAGCGTAATAGATAAACTAGAACAATCAAACAAGTATAGTCATAGTGGTGGTAGTCGTCGTAGTAGTAGCACGAGAAGAAGTAGAAGTACAAGTAGGAGTAAAAGTAGCAGCAACAGTAGCAGTAGCAGTAGCAGTCGCAGTCGCAGTCGCAGTAGCAGTAGCAGTAGCAGTAGTGGTAGTAGTAGTAGTAATAATAATAATAATAGTAGTAGTAATGGTGGTGGTGGTAGTAGTAGTACTGGTAGTAGTAGTACTACGAGGGATAGGAATAGGGATAGAGATGGCAGTGGGGGTAGGAGAGGAGCAAGAGCAGTAGTATAAGAGGAGGAGCAGGAGAGGGAATAGAATAGGAGTAGCAGTAGGAGTAACTGTAGCAGCAGCAACAGTAGTGGTGGTAGCAGTAGCGGTAGCAGTAGTAAAAGTAGTAGCAGCAGTAGCAGTAGTAGTAGAAGTAACAGTAGCAGTAGTAGTAGAAGTAACAGTAGTAGAAGTAGTGTTAGTAGTATTAGTAGTATTAGTAGTATTAGTAGTATTAGTAGTAGTAGTAGTAGGAGTAGCAGTAGAAGTAGCAGTAGTAGTACTAGTACTAGTACTAGTAGTAGCAGCAGTAGTAGTAGTAGTAGGAGTAGTAGTAGCAGTAGTACGAGTAGTAGGAGCAGTAGTAGTAGTACTAGGAGTAGTAGTAGAAGTAGTAGTAGTAGTAGTATCAGTAGTAGTATCAGCAGTAGTATCAGTAGTAGTTGTTGCAGAAGAAGTAGTAGTAGTAGTAGCAGTAATAGTAGTAGTAGTAGTAGTAGTAGTAGTAGTAGAAGTAGTAGAAGAAGTAGCAGTAGCAGTAGCAGTAGCAGTAGCAGTAGCAGTAGCAGTAGTAGTAGCAGCAATAGTAGCAGTAATAGCAGCATTAATAGTAGCAGTATTAGTAGCATTGGTAGTAGAAGAAGAAGCAGAAGAAGTAGCAGCAGTAGCAGCAGTAGTAGCAGCAGTAGCAGCAGTAGTAGTAGTAGTAGTAGAAGTAGCAGTATCAGTATAGTAGAAGGAGTATTAATAGTAGTAGTAGTAGTAGTAGCAGTAGTAGCAAATATATACACTGTGGAGGGGGCTGCTTCTTAGAAGGTTGGGGTCTTCTAAGTGCCTCTAAGTTGTCTCGGGGGCATGCCCCCAGCGATCCACCAGAACCGCGTCCCCCTAGGTTGGGCCCTGATCATTGGCTGAAGGCTCCATTGAACCCAACACTGTCGACACTGGCGGCATTGTCAAGTGAGAACACTGGCAAAAATTGCGCTCCAAACAAATTGGGGTTCACCAAAATGACAAACACTTTTGAATTAAATAATTTGTAAACTTTGGTTCGAGGCAAATCCTTGGCCTTTCTTTTTCACCCTTAGGCAGAAGATCCAAGAAACTCACCCCTCAATGCGGCGTTGCACTGGATCGCAACTCTCCGCGAGATCAACGGGTTTCACCCGTGTCTGTGCGTCGGTCAAGAGTGAACTCTGCCAACCTTCTGCTGAGATGCTCTGTGTCTAATTGGGCCAGTGCTTCACCGAGATTCTTGAAGTATCGAGGACCCTGGAACTGTGGGCGGCGAAGTACCTTTATGCCAACAGCAGTGACTCCAACTGGGTGCCCGACTGGCCAGCCACGATATGCACGATACGACTCGAGTTCTTCGATCACCTCCTCTGAGTCGTCAAAGTGCACCAGCTTGCAAGAGCCTAGATGCGTGATTGATTGAAGTGCTGAAAGTTCTCCACCTTCACGACAGCGTTTCTCTGTGGTGATGATGTGGTCAAACAATCTTGGATACTTCCACGCCAAGCTCTGGACCTGATCTCGGTAAACTGGGCTGCAAGTGTAAGAACACACAAGAACTACCACACCACGATCTTTCAAACCTCGAATGAGCTGTTCGTACTCAGGCAGCAAGGTATATGGAGGCGATGGACGGTCAGTTCCTCGAGAATGACGCTTGACGTCCAACACTTGATGCCAATCCAAGCTCACCACCAACTCTCCACTGAACTTCACTCTTTGTCCCGATGGTGTGATCAGTGTTCCAGCAAAGGCCTGATCCCAAGCTTCCTGCACTGGGCGAGAGGTTGTTCTCCTAATCCCCGATGTCTCAGATGTCACTGCAGTAGGTCGTGCACTTGTTGCGCGAGCTGCAGCTGGACGAATCACCACAGGCCGAACACTGGATGCCTTAGGAACAGCTGGACGAATCACCGGTCGAACACTGGGGGTCTGAGGAACAGCTGGACGAATCACAGGTCTGGCACTGGATGTCTGAGGAACGGCTGGACGAATCACAGGTCGAACACTGGATGTCGATACCAGGGCAGTTGGACGAATCACAGGCCTAACGCTGGATGTCGATACCAGAACAGTTCGAGCACTTGACACTGGATCTGCCCAAACACCTGATGGATCTGTGGTCTCTTCCTCTTCCGACTCCGACGAAATCCAAACAGTTTCTGCAAACTCTGAGTCAGTCTCACCGTCCTGAACGTACGGCTGATATGGATGTCGAAGAAGAGGCCTGTCCCTGTATGGCAAAATGCCACTCTTGCACCGCTGATGCTGATCTTCGGCTTGTTGAAGACGCCTGAGAACAATCTGGTTCCTTCTATCTCGAGTCGAACTGCGCATGAAAGCCTTCCCACCCCTCTTCTCTTTGCGAACCTTCTCAAATCGGTTCACCAAATCCGCAGCTGTTCGGAGTACACTCTCTATGCATCAACTATCAGCGAACACAGACTACTGTTGACGGGGAACAAGGACGTTCAAATGAGTTCAACTCTTTGAGCTGAATATGCACAAATGACGCACTCGTTCCACCACTTTTGGATTGTTTTTATGGATTCTCCTTCTTTATGCTTGGGACTACACTCAAAGATCCCTAAGGAATGTCCGAGGAGCACTGGTTGTTTAACCTACCAAGCAAACTAATACGGAATTGGTCTAATTTGGCCCGGTGTTGCAGTGGATCGCAAACACCCCGGAATGTATCGCTCACTTGAACGTGCGAACACACAATTACAAGGAGTTAATTATTGAAGTTAGGATTATGGAATTCGGATCCTATCCGATGGCAGTGTTGCACTGGATCGCAACTCCCTGCCCAGCACCAAGCAGTCCTTCAACAGAGGCTTAGGCTTTGCTTCACTTGGCGAGACCTGGATTGGTCTGACTGACACGTCTGTGGAACTAACAAACCCTAGACCATTACAACTCGATTACGGATCTATCAGAGAAGTTAATGCCACAGGCGGCGGGGGTGTGGCTACCAAAGGGGCTCAAGCTTTGGGAACCACAAGTATATGGAACTAGCTTATGCGAAGCTGAGGCTGTTGACCAGTTAGTTCAACCACGATACAGCCTTACGTGGGAACTAGTCAAGATGCACCCAAGCACAATGGAGCGCCCTTTTAACAGTGCTTGAGCCAAACAAGTCGGTAACAACCAAAATGGTTTGTACAAACTGGCAAGTCAAGGAATGTATGGTCGTAAACTATGCAATACCCTTAGGATTCGTGTGATTTCGCAACTTACAAGCCTGCAAAAGACAACCGCGATGTTTAATTAGCATCTCCTGCGTTCAGAAAAAATCATGCAAAGAATGCGTGCAATAGCTTGAAGACGATAGAAGACCAGGGACTTCTGTACATTCTCGAATATTTCCAGTGGAACATCCACTACACAAAGCGAGCCACAGCGACAATTCTGAGTCTAAGTCTGGGCTCACTCTACAACCAACCAAAGCATTATCCGCTTCAAGAGCTCTTTCTCCTTACCTGATGGGCCCTAGATGGCCCTAGCAGTATGATGGCCTGACCTTTTTTTGGCGCTACGATTTAATGATTTTCCAGTTGCGACAGTGCGAGCTTTTGCAAGAGCATACATGAGTGCAATGATTGCAAAAATTGCAATGATTGCAAAAATTGCAATGATTGCAGCTTGGGCCTGGACCTTTGTGGTAAAGGTTCCACATCCATACTGCACCTTGGCGCTGGTACTTGTAGAGCCTGTCGTAGACCGGACGGGGAAGCTTCATATTCGCGCCAGAGCAAGGCAGGGAGCATACCTGAGCATCAAAGCAAACAACGGAGTAGACTGAGTAGATATGCCACTTGGTAATCTTGGAAATGTCCTAAAGAAAAGAATTTGTAACATAATACGTATCTATATATATATATATGTATACAATTGTATACATATATTGATTGTAATTTGTAGTCGTTGTAATCTCAGTATCCCAGCAAAAGAGCACAATGTGCTGAAGGCTGAAAGGCGAGCTACCTCCTCAGACACTTCCCAAGTGCCAGTTGCTTCTGGAGGTAGCATACCCGTCCACTGTTCAGCCTCAAGGACTTTGTTGATCTTTGTTGAGTATCTTGCCACTACCTCTACTCACAAATGTCCCATGTCCAAATGATCACATGACACATAACCGTTGCTTAGCACGTTGGGATCTGAAGGTTCCCGCTACATTTCGCACACATTGAAAACCTGGCCTTCGCTGTGTCCCAAAACCATGAATCCTTACACACATATAAATTACAAAACAACAAACATCACCGAAACATACCAGACAGAATAGGACAGGCGTATCCTCTAAAAAAATCTCTCAGGCACTGCAATCACCTTGCCCTCTGTGGCCCCTGCCGACTCAGCTGCGACAATTTGAGCTTCCGGAGCTT
The DNA here is from genome assembly GCA_947184155.2 of Cladocopium goreaui. Classification (NCBI taxonomy): domain Eukaryota; class Dinophyceae; order Suessiales; family Symbiodiniaceae; genus Cladocopium; species Cladocopium goreaui. Next base: position 36,396 of record CAMXCT020004251.1, on the reverse strand, counting down.
CAGGCACTTCGCTAGACGCTGAGACAGATACGGCGGACACCATCTCTGCGGTGTCTGCAGTTGGGCTGTCCGGAATCCTCAGCCAAGAAATATGGGGCAAGACAACATCACAACGACGACAAAAACATATCAACAAGTCGAAACAATGAGTCTTCTCCATGCCGTTCAACTGCTTCGTCAAGTAGTGCTTTTTTCCAGTTCTGCCAAAACTCTCAGCTTTTTCACTCTCCATGTACGCCTTTGGGCTTTCTGTGGCACTGACCTGGCACTGATCATTCAAAAGCTAACAGTAACGAGCCTGAGGAAGCCTAGGATTAAAAGGTTTACTAGGCATCCCGAGGATGAAATCAAGGGTGTTAGTGTAGATACTTGTGTAAATTTATGTAAATTTATTTTGTCCCTGAGCCTGAAGGACATCATCTGCATCATCCTCGTCATTGAAATCTCTGTGCCCATCGGCTCCACAAGGCCTTTGTCGAAAGTGAAGCCCAAAAACTCAGGCACCATGAAAATACGATCAAACTTCAAAAAGTTCATCTTCATCAAGGTTCAATTAACTTTCTGTGCTGCAGGCTCTACAAGCATTGGAGTGTTGTTGCAATCCTCCTCGGTCTACACACAATGTCCCAACCGCGCTGCACATCATTCACTTGTTATCAATTGTTATCAATTATTTAGAAACTATCAACAATTGTTATCCACATTGAGCGAACATCAACAACTTGTCACATCTTGTCACTATGTTTGTGCGGTCCTCGCTCTCGCTTTCAGCTGTGCCTCCAGGACGTTGAAGAATCTGAACTCCTGTTGAAAATGCTTAGAGGTTGCAAGCTCCTCTATGGACAAATCTGCCGACACACACTATCAGGCTTCTTGCTGGCAGTTCAATCATGTTCAATGGCCTTTTGAGGGCATCTCTGCTGCTGTAAAGTCCAGATCTGTTTTTCCTTTTCAGAAAGACTCCTGGGACAAACAAGGCCTGATAATCGGTGATATGCAGTTCTCATGTATAGTATAGTTTGATTACAGCCAGGATGAGGCGGGGACGAAGACTAGCAAAGGTTCAGAGAGAAGTTGGCAGTCAGAAAAGGATGAAGAGTGGTTAATGGAGGTAACGGACTGATGCATGACGAGGCGGAGAGATGAGTGAATGATCCAGTGAAAGCTTCGCTTCCATAAATCGGCACCAAACATAGTACTAGTAGCAACGTATAGAAGTATAGACAGTAGAACCCGACTCACAGAACCCATTGACACAGAAGCAACCCGCAAATAATACGAGCTGCATTTCTGACTCCTTATCACAATGACAACCCGGATTCGTCAGCCACAAACCCCAGACCCCCTAGTCTCGCTTCGTTCGCATCGGACCTGGCCTGTCGGCCGGCTTTCGTACTAAAATTGCTATGACCCCGGTGCTGAGCCCAAGCGGAACTGTTGTACTTTTGTTTTGAAAATGGTGTGCTATGCTATGTCTGCTATGGAGTGAAATGGAATGTCTTCACTAAAAGAAAATGGAATCTGATTTCCTTGCACGTGCCCGAATCGAACGCAAAGTTGTGAAATGTTTCTCATGCAAAACTAACCACCGTATGCTTCCGCAGTATGTACCGTGCGTGCACTGCTCCTGCGCTATGCCGCAAGTCTGAGTCACTTCCGTTGCATTCGTCATCCAGAATTCGCCTAGCTACAGGATCGTGGCCTGCGAAGGAACACGGCTCAATAGCGACGTGCAAAAGAAGACCCTGAGAAAACTTCACCAATTGAAACTAGAGACGATAGAGATATTAAGTTAAGAGAAGTTGCTGACAAGCTTGTAATAGAAGATGAATGGAAAGCCAGAGAGATCAACACTCGCTTTCCGTGGAATGGGAGGTCAAGGGAAAGCTTCAAACATGTGGATCGGCACAGGGCCTCGAACACCAGGATGAGACCCTTCTTCATCACCTTCAGCGTTGCGAGGTACAGGGCTTGTGTTGGTTCTGGATCCACATCCATCCACCACACACTGAGGTACTTTCATTAGGGCTACCAAAGAATGTTAATCGTGACATATCGTGACGTATCGTTACCAAATACATCGGAATACAACTGTGAATGCAATGGCGTGCATCGAGGACAGCACTGCCGGACTCCAGTGCCCTTCTGACAGGGCTCAGTGAGGGCGGAGACCTTGCAGGGACACAGTTTGCAACGACAACGTGTCAAAGAAGACCAGGAGAGGAAGGATGCGAAGGATGCGAAGGATGCGAAGGATGCGAAGGATGCGAAGGATGCGAAGGATGCGAAGGATGCGAAGGATGCGAAGGATGCGAAGGATGCGAAGGATGCGAAGGATGCGAAGGATGCGAAGGCGATAGCAAGGCCCAAATTCAAGAGCGCAAATGCAGCACAAGCATAGAATTCGTAAAGTTGCCTTGAAAATCCTACAATAAATGTGAGGGCTGCAAACTGTGCAAACCACAAGAAAGGCTAGTTGATAGTTTGCAGTTAGCCGTGCAAATGCGCCAAGTCCAAATCAATTCCAATGTGTCAAGTCGCTGCACATCTTCAAATAAGCCTTCAAATGTAGCAACGTGGGTTTCCTGGTATGATGCTTTGGCAAACCATCAAACCTCCATTTAGGAGCGCGACTGGCTTTGGAATGCTGCACAAGCATGTGCAACTGGAGAACAGCCTCAACCAAGCTGAAGTCATTTCTTACAGTGCAACTTGATGCAATTTCCATCTGATTTTCTCGAACTCATTCGCATGTGACGTGAGTCTTCACGACCCTCACGCCGGTTATTCCTGGAAGCTACAGTCACATCCAATTGTCCAGAATGTCCAAGTTTACTGGCACTTGGTACTTGGTACATCTTTCAAGCATGTGGAATGTAACGAGACGCTTGACAGTCTCATCTGAGGACATCACTTGACATTGGCCCTTTGTACGACTCTAACATTAACCCTATCAGCCACAACTGCGGACGAACCCCTGACTTGCTGGAGAAAATGCAAGAAACGAAACTTTGAGACGAATGACAAAGTACAACAAACAGAAATGATGTGAAGTAATTTCTGTCAAGGAGGTAGCCGCAGCTGCATTGATTGTCGTCCTTTTTCCTCTTGGACGCAGTCAATAAGGACTCTCGAGTTGACGAGACCTACAGGGTACCGTCCGTACCGTATCAATCCTTCACTTCTGTGGCATAGTCGCAGTGAACTGAACTGGCCGAGAGGCGGGAGTGTCCTCCAGAGCTGGAATAGAGGAATAGAAAGAAGTAGCGATTGGTGTGCCAGGAATACAAGTACCGTCCGTATATGACCAGTTCTTCAAAAGAATTTGAAAAGGTTTTAACCTCCAAGAAAAGGACACAGCTCCTTGGGGATCTTCGGATACAATTCCTGGCACAATGGAGATCAGTTAAGCTAATCGCGAATCGCTAAGCAAACTCCAAGAGGCTGGCTAGAAAAAGTGGTGAGAGCTACAATCAAACTTATGAAACTGAAACCAAACTCCTCCCGGCACTGGGTCAGCACGTCCAGCATCTTCCGAGCTTCTGGAACAGTCTCCTCTACACTGATTCATATGTGTTTATATACTATACACATCTACACACTGTTACATACTGAAGGAAATTTATCCTCTTCCCAGATTGCCGCGTCTATATCGTGTGCCGAAGAAATTTGCACCGAATCCATTGATGCACTGCTGCAACTGACTAAATGGCAAATGCAAAAAAAAACGAAACCAAACAATCACACACAACTATTCACTTTGCCTCCTCAGGACTGCTGGAATTCAGCAGGTAGTATTGCTGAGCAGCAAAGAAACACCTGGCAAACTATGCAGAATGAAACGTTGTGACGTATCTGACAGTCTTTGTCATAAATGCTGGGTGTTGGTCAATGCTGCGAACGACCTGTATCGGCTGTTTGCACTCCAGTTGTCCGCTGACACCTCTGCAATAGTTGCCTGCCATGCTGCCATGTGTGACTCTCAAGTGAGAACTGGTGAAACAAAAAAACAACAGTGTTGAGTTGTGTGTGTGTGCGCGCGTGTGCTGAGGCGTAGGTGAATTTGTGTATCTTCGGCCCCGTTTGATGCTTTCACAAACGATCCATAGTCTCTTGAGATGGTTATGCTGCACATTGTTGCAGCACACACTTGTTCTCATGAGCACCTTTCCCTCTACAAAGACTGGTTGCTCTCAACTTTGGTGCATACGCTTTGCAAATTGCAGGTATTGTTGACTGTACACAGATACATATACATATGCCTATACCTATACATGTACAAAAACATATATCTATATATATATATACATATATACATATGTACGTATATGTATACGTAAACATAAGCGTATATGTGTACGTATACGTATATACATATACAGATACACACTGCCAAATATATATATACACATACAAAAACATATACATATACAAATAGGTATACGTATGTATATATATATAACTATATATATATAAGTATATATATATAAGTATATATATATAAGTATATATATAAGTATATATATATAAGTATACGTATATACTCATACTCATACACATACACATACACACACCTACACATATACATACACATACATATACACATACACATACACATACACATGCACATACACATACACATCACTATATATATATATATACATACACATACACATACACATACACATACACATGCCCAGCCCCTGGAACCCTCCCCACCCGCCCAATGGTCATGGTCCTCTCCCCCAGCTGTGGCGTGGCTGTGGTTGGAGGCGGTTGGGGGGTGGGTGGGGGCTGGGGGTGGTGGTAGTGATGTACATTGGCAGTCAGCGGGTATCAGGCATGTAGTATTGGGAGTTGTACATAGGCTGAACATATGTATATAGGTTGCATATAGGCAAGCAATGCGAAATATTAGATTGTATAGGCGGCACACTAAGCAATTATACGGTATTAGGTTTACAGTTCCGCTATTAGCAATATGTATATGCATATCTGTACATACTAGTAGATATCTATTTATAGCTTGTATAGAGGCATACGTAATTTATAACCGTATATAATTTACATAATGGGTTACATAGATATTATCATGGGTTTATGGTATCAGGCATTTAGGTATGCCATGGGTAATATGTATAGTATATAGGTTGTATACATATATATATAAGCATGAATCTCTTGAACATGGGCGTGAGTGATCACTCACTTTCATACTGTCTCTCACAAATGAAAATCAGATCTGAAGATAATGAATAATTCAGCTCACGCAGCAACGTAGCAGGGCCTCTTCCTTTTGTTGCTGCTCAAGGCGTGGGGTGAGCAGTTGCAGCAAAATGGTTGGATCCGAAAACTGATCACAGATCTCGCCACTCGAAACGACCACAGGGGGGCTCGACCAAGCCCAAATGAAAATGAGAACTCAAACCACACAGCTTAGTCACAAGGCCTTTCACAGACCTGGATAAAGCCAAGATAGTCAGAGCTACACAGAGCTTAGTCTGAGACCCACCCAGGAGATGGCTTACCAAGCCAGCTGATCATGTCTATCCACCCTAAATTATCCACCCTAAAGAGGTGGGATGGCGAGCTAACAGCCCACCCTGCAACATTCGTCACAGGGCGGGCTGGGCTGGGGCTTTTTAATCAGGTTGCCTGGGTGTGATCTTTCCCTGACTATCTACCTGCCTACCAACCTATCTTCTATGTATCTATCTATCTATCCTATCTATCCTATCTATCCTATCTATCCTATCTATCCTATCTATCCTATCTATCCTATCTATCCTATCTATCCTATCTATCCTATCTATCCTATCTACCCTATCTACCCTATCTATCCTATCTATCCTATCTATCCTATCTATCCTATCTACCCTATCTACCCTATCTACTCTATCTACTCTATCTATCTATCTATCTATCTACCTATCTATCTATCTATCTATCCTATCCTATCCTATCCTATCCTATCCTATCCTATCCATCTATCCTATCCTATCCTATCCTATCCTATCTATCTATCTATCTATCTATCCTACCTATCTATCCTATCCTATCCTATCCTTTCCTGTCCTTTCCTATCCTATCCTATCCTATCCTATCCATCCATCTATCTATCTATCTATCTTATCTATCTATCTATCTATCTATCTATCTATCCTATCCTATCCTATCCTATCCTATCTATCCTATCTATCCTATCTATCTATCTATCTATCTATCTATCCTATCCTATCCTATCCTATCCTATCTATCCATCTATCCTACCCTATCCTATCCTATCCTATCCTATCCTATCTATCTATCTATCTATCTATCTATCCTATCTATCCTATCTATTCTATCTATCTATCTATCTATCTATCTACCTATCCTATCCTATCTATCCTATCCTATCTATCTATCCTATCCTATCTATCTATCCTATCCTATCTATCTATCCTATCTATCCTATCTATCCTATCTATCCTATCTATCCTATCTATCCTATCTATCCTATCTATCCTATCTATCCTATCTACCCTATCTACCCTATCTACCCTATCTATCCTATCTACCCTATCTACCCTATCTATCCTATCTATCCTTTCTATCCTATCTATCCTATTTATCCTATCTATCCTATCTATCCTATCTATCCTATCTATCCTATCTATCCTATCTATCCTATCTATCCTATCTATCCTATCTATCCTATCTTATCTATCCTATCTATCCTATCTATCCATCCTATCTATCCTATCTATCCTATCTATCCTATCTATCCTATCTATCCTATCTATCCTATCTATCCTATCTATCCTATCTATCCTATCTATCCTATCTATCCTATCTATCCTATCTATCCTATCTATCCTATCTACCCTATCTATCCTATCTATCCTATCTACCCTATCTATCCTATCTATCCTATCTATCCTATCTATCCTATCTATCCTATCTATCTATCTATCTATCTATCTATCTATCTATCTATCTATCTATCTATCTATCTATCTATCTATCTATCTATCCTATCTGTCTATCTGTCTATCTGTCTATCTATCTATCTATCCTATCTATCCTATCTATCCTATCTATCCTATCTATCCTATCTATCCTATCTATCCTATCTATCCTATCTATCCTATCTATACCTATCCTACCTATCCTACCTATCCTACCTATCCTACCTATCCTACCTATCCTATCTATCCTATCTATCCTATCTATCCCTATCCTATCTATCCTATCTATCCTATCTATCCTATCTATCCTATCTATCCTATCTATCCTATCTATCCTATCTATCCTATCTATCCTATCTATCCTATCTATCCTATCTATCCTATCTATCCTATCTATCCTATCTATCCTATCTATCCTATCTATCCTATCTATCCTATCTATCCTATCTATCTATCTATCTATCTATCTGTCTATCTGTCTGTCTATCTATCTATCTATCTACCTCTCTATCTGTCTATCTAGCTATCTATCTATCTACCTATCTATCTACCTCTCTATCTGTCTATCTATCTATCTATCTATCTTATCCTATCCTATCCTATCCTATCCTTTCCTGTCCTATCTATCCATCCATCTACCGTGTACTGATACGATCCTCATATTCCTAAATTGAAACACCAACAGGTCCTACCCCTGAACTTCCAAAAGTGGTCCGAACCCCTAGTGTTTTTAACATTTTGACTTCCACATGTGCTTCGCGCCACAACGGCGTGCACTTTTTCGACGTCGCAACTTCCAAAAATCGTCCGACACTGAGGTGCTTTGCACATTTTGACCTCCAAATGTGCTTCGCGCCACAACGGCGTGCACTTTTTCAACATCTCAACTGCCAAAAGTGGTCCGAAGCTGGTGTGTTTTGTACATTTTGAGTTGGAAATGTGCTTCGCGCCACAACGGCGTGCACTTTTTCGTCATCTCAACTTCCAAAAGTGGTCCGACAATGGTGTGTTTTGTGCATTTTGACTTGGAAATGTGCTTCGCGCCACAACGGCGTGCAATTTTTCATCTCTCCTCTGGCCAGCTGGCTCCGCACCCGCCGCTTTAGCGAGCCTTTTTGACCCTCCGGAGCCACAAATCATTGGAAAAACACAGTGAATCGCGACTTTCCTACCTTTTCGCGCATCTCCATCTTCTTTCTTCTTACTCTTTCTCTTCTACTCTTCTCTCTTCTGATCTTTCTCTTCTCTCTGCCTCTTCCCTGCTCTGCTTTTCATCTGTCCATATTGTCGGAAGTTTGACTTCTAAACTTCCTTCAATGATTTGTAGGTAAACATATGGGTAATCTGTTACGGGCCGTTATACATATAAAATATAGCTGCTGTATTTCTCCAAGTTTATCCTGGCATGTTCTGTGTTTCATTTTATCTATCTATCTATCTATATATATATATGATATGATATGATATGATATGAATATTTATATATATGTTATATGCTACTATCCGCGATGGCCATTGTACTGCTTTCTCTGTCTGAGGTATAAACATTTTTTTGCCATGGCCACCTGTTGATGAAATCAAAGACATGGATGGACTTGCATGAAATTACTTCGAATTAGGTTGCCGGGAGAGAAATGTTTGAGCGTTCAATGTGGACCATCACCTGTGACACTTTCAATACGTGACTACTCCTCAGCCCCTAGTTGGTAGTCAGCGAAATATCAAGATTCTATATCTTCTCGCCTGTAACTCTTCAACCTCCTTCTGCTCTTTGTCTGCCATCCTGACACAAATGGACTTGAGGCCACGGGGGAAGGTACGAAAGCTAGCTGGATATGCCTGAGGATGCCCTAAATCGGAACAAATTGTTTATTCATCTGCTGCCAGTGTCAACTGTCCTATGGGAGAGGTGAAGCGTACTTCCGGAAGGACAATACCAGGTAGTG
>CAMXCT020004251.1:20000-22500 GCA_947184155.2 Cladocopium goreaui | reverse complement strand
GGATTCCGTGTTGGTTTGGCGTGGCAGGCACGGCACTTGGGGACTCTATGGCTGGCACGTTGCCGCGATTGTCGCTAGCGACGCCGCTGGACGCAGCGGTGGTTTGCACTTGGGGGATTCTATAGCTGGCGCGTTGCCGCGATTGTCGCCGGGGACGCCGCTGGACATCGCCGTGGTTTAGCGTGGCAGGCGTGGCGCTTGGGGACTCTATATATAGCTGGTGTGTTGCCGCGATTGTCGCCGGGGACGCCGCTGGACGCCGCTAAAAGCTGCTCATCTCAGGAGATGGACAAGGAGTGGGAATGAGGCACCAAGTCTTTTTTGTGCGAACATCGTTTTCAATCAACACGGCCTCTGACATTCATGAAAATGCTTCAGCAAAAGATGGGAAATGAGGTCTTTGGCAAACGTAAAATCTCTAATTATCTGTGCTGTCCCCGGGCAAGAAGGCTGCCATTTAGAACCTCAAACGACTGGACCTGGGATCGTAATGGAAATGCAAAAGGAATCCAGATCACAACTATCTTCTAGTTCAAGGACTACCCGCTATGTATTTACCAGTAATGACAAAAGAATACAAAAGACCATAGCGTGACGGAAATGGAACCAAGTGAATTAGTACGCATTTCCCTGCCGCAACTTATGTATATTATAAAATTATATTATATAGTTCTTCTTTTCAGCCTGAAACTTGCAGACAAAGTTTGCATAAGAGCGACTTCTTTCCTTCGACAAGTGTAAGTGTATATGCTCCCCCTCTGTCCACTTGCAATCGGGGCCAAGCCTTCTACCAAATGGGCCAATCTAAGTGCGTTTCCATGCCTTTTCCATGCCTTTTCCATGTCCCTCCCTGGTTGCACTTCTTAAACCAGCCGTAAAATTTGCGGCTGCTCTGCCAGGTTTCAGTGGAAACCAAGGCTTGAAGAACACAGTTCCCGCAAGTTGCATCACTTGGCCATACTCTTTGCCATATTGTCTTTAACTTGAGAGGTGTTCCCTCACAAGGTAGAAATAGAAACCTTGAAGATTTTGAAGAGTGTGGCTAAAATGACTATGAGTGACATATCTCGAAGCGTGTTGAAGGGCGGCGTGGTCAATCGTTAACAAAAAAGAGGGAGCATGACGAGTTCATGAGGAGCATGCATAGTAATCATCATATCGGCTCTTGTACGGAAAGAAATCTAGCTCTTTTCCCAGCGCCTCATCTGTCGCTTCACCCAAACAAAGCTGAGCACCGCAACGTTGACTATAGCGCTCTGGCAAGCATGCCGATGCAAGTTAAGGTTGAGAAATGTCTTGGGTGTTTGCACTCACACCCATGATACTTGGAACTAGCTACACATTAAAGCGAGAATGTAAGGCATGTGCGGAAATGTATCAATTCAATGTGCACTGACGGACTCATCCAAGGGAAACAATTGAAGGCACTCTGCAGTCACTGCATCGATTGCACAAATATTGCTTAACAATGGCCAGGGATGCCGCGTAGATCGCTTTCTGCGAAAAATTGAGCGCCCTGACTGTCAGGGGTGCTGCATCCAACTCAATGAAACTGTTGCCATGGACCCGTTTCCAAGCCATCTGGAATGTAGCCAGTTGGAACCATGTTTTGTTTTCAGGTATTGCGTAGGTTTGTCTCACAGCCTTGCAACTCAAATTGCCACATGCATATGCATGAGGTACTAAAAAGGCATTCAGTCGGGGGGTGTTCCGTCTGAGTCTCTTCTCGGTTGCCCAGCGCTGCGCTGTTTGAAGACACGCAATCCCAACCACACAGGATCCGGTAGCAGAATGCACAGTCTCTTTCGACATTACAAACAGTGCAGTGGCAAGCCGCAGGCGAAGTCTCAGGAAGAGAGAACATGCCTCTAGAATGTTCGCAAGAACGACTGTGCATTCAGACACCTTTCTCTTGGCACCTTTTTTGAAAACATCTCTCGCTTGACAACCTTTTTTGCTGATACCTCTGTCTATCGACAACGCTTTCTATTGACAACTCTTTCTCTTGGCAAACCTTTCGCTTGGCCGCTCTTTCTCTTGGCATTTGTTTCTGCTGTCATCCCTTTCTGTTTTGACATCTCTTTCTCTTGTCTCCTCTTTCTTTTGACTTCTCTTTCTCTGGGCATCTCTTTCTCTTGGCATTTCTTTCTCTTGAGACCTTCTGATCTTGACAACTCTTTGTCTTGACGCCTCTGCTTCTCTACCTTTTTCTCTTGACACCCCTTGCTCTTGACAAATCTTGTCTTGGCGTCTCTTTCTCTTGACACCTCTTTCTCTTGTCATCTCTTCCTCTTGACACCACTTTCTCTTGACACCTCTTCTCTTAAAACCTCTCTATTGACATCGCCTCCCTCGTGCGAGCTAGTGCTTTGTTGCGATGGTGGGTAGATTAGTGAAAGCGAGTTGTCAGTTTTGATGGGTTTGTGATAGTGAGTTGTGAGTCAGTGAGTTGTGAAATTGTATAATGAGTTGTGAGATTTATGGGCTGTGAGATGTGTGA
>CAMXCT020004251.1:5000-15000 GCA_947184155.2 Cladocopium goreaui | reverse complement strand
CACTGTGGATCGCGGGTCCCAGTTGAGCAAGGACGACGAGGACGACGAGGACGACGAGGACGACAAGGACGACAAGGATGACAAGGAGGACGAGGAGGAGGAGGAGAGGAGGACGAGGCAGGAGGAGGCGGAGGAGGAGGAGCAGGAGGAGGAGGCAACTGACATAAAATCTAACAACCCTCACCTGGCAGGTGGGGAAAAAAGAAGGTTCATTTTGCAATACCCCAGTTTGCTAGGAGATGATTTTGTAGAGGCCATGTTTTGCATTTTTGTGTCATGTTTTGATGGGAGTAGATTGGATAGACTTCTATTTTGTAGAGGTTGTGCTGGATGTTTGTCATGCTTGGCCTTGTATTTTGTAGAGGCCCCATGCATGCGCATATTTTGTGAATGATTTGCGCGTTTCCTCGCTGAAATGGTTCATTCAGAATGGAAAGATAAGAGAAACACTGAAAAACAAAACTAAGCTTCTTTGCTCTACATGTTCTGCGTTCTGCAACCTAAAACGCATGTTCATTTTGGGGGTCGGAGCTGAGCAGCTGCACCACACCAAGAGCTGGCAAATTAGAAAATAGGAAGTTTGAGGAAATTAAAGGAATTTTCAGGATTTTTTTGGAATTTTACGGCAATTTATTGAATTTGCGGGAATTTTATCAATTTTAAGGAATAGTATGGAATTTAAAAAAAAAACGGAATTTCAAAGAATTTTTCGGCATTTTAAGTATTACCCATGTCATCTTGGAAGTCCCATGTCATGTGGTAAATTCGTCTTCCCATCTCATTACCTGCCGCTTCCCATCTTGGTGTGGTAAATTCGTCTTTCCATCTCATTACCTGCCACTTTTCATCTTGGAAGTCCCATGTCATGTGGTAAATCGTCTTCCCATCTCATTACCTGCCACTTCCCATCTTGGACGTCCCATCTCCTGTGGTAAATTCCTCTTCCCATCTCATTACTTGCCACTTCCCATCTTGGAAGTCCCATGTCATGTGGTAAATTCGTCTTCCCATCTCATTACCTGCCACTTCCCATCTTGGAGGTCCCATCTCCTGTGGTAAATTCGTTTTCCCATCTCATTACCTGCCACTTCCCATCTTGGAGGTCCCATCTCTGTGGTAAATTCGTCTTCCAATCTCATTACCTGCCACTTCCCATCTTGGAGGTCCCATCTCCTGTGGTAAATTCGTTTTCCCATCTCATTACCTGCCACTTCCCATCCTGGAAGCCCCATGTCATGTGGTAAACTCGTCTTCCAATCTCATTACCTGCCACTTCCCATCTTGGACGTCCCATCTCCTGTGGTAAATTCGTCTTCCCATCTCATTACCTGCCACTTCCCACCTTGGAAGTCCCATGTCATGTGGTAAATTCGTCTTCCCATCTCATTACCTGCCACTTCCCATCTTGGACGTCCCATCTCCTGTGGTAAATTCCTCCTCCCATCTCATTACCTGCCACTTCCCATCTTGGAAGTCCCATCTCCTGTGGTAAATTCGTCTTCCCATCTCATTACCAGCCTGCCACTTCCCATTTTGGACGTCCCATCTCCTGTGGTAAATTCGTCTTCCAATCTCATTACCTGCCACTTCACATCTTGGACGTTCCATCTCCTGTAGTAAATTCGTCTTCCCATCTCATTACCTGCCACTTCCCATCTTAGACGTCCCATCTCCTGGTAAATTCGTCTTCACATCTCATTACCTGCCACTTCCCATCTTGGAAGTCCCACGTCATGTGGTAAATTGCTCTTCCCATCTCATTACCTGCCGCTTCCCATCTTGGACGTCCCATCTCCTATGGTAAATTCGTCTTCCCATCTCATTACCTGCCGCTTTTCATCTTGGAAGTCCCATGTCATGTGGTAAATTCGTCTTCCCATCTCATTACCTGCCACTTCCCATCTTGGAGGTCCCATCTCCTGTGGTAAAGTCGTCTTCCCATCTCATTACCTGTCACTTTTCATCTTGGAAGTCCCATGTCATGTGGTAAATTCGTCTTCCAATCTCATTACCTGCCACTTCCCATCTTGGAGGTCCCATCTCCTGTGGTAAATTCGTTTTCCCATCTCATTACCTGCCACTTCCCATCCTGGAAGCCCCATGTCATGTGGTAAACTCGTCTTCCCATCTCATTACCTGCCACTTTTCATCTTGAAAGTCCCATGTCATGTGGTAAATTCGTCTTCCCATCTCATTACCTGCCACTTCCCACCTTGGACGTCCCATCTCCTATGGTAAATTCGTCTTCCCATCTCATTACCTGCCACTTTTCATCTTGGAAGTCCCATGTCATGTGGTAAATTCGTCTTCCCATCTCATTACCTGCCACTTCCCATCTTGGAGGTCCCATCTCCTGTGGTAAAGTCGTCTTCCCATCTCATTACCTGTCACTTTTCATCTTGGAAGTCCCATGTCATGTGGTAAATTCGTCTTCCCATCTCATTACCTGCCACTTCCCATCTTGGAGGTCCCATCTCCTGTGGTAAATTCGTTTTCCCATCTCATTACCTGCCACTTCCCATCCTGGAAGCCCCATGTCATGTGGTAAACTCGTCTTCCCATCTCATTACCTGCCACTTTTCATCTTGAAAGTCCCATGTCATGTGGTAAATTCGTCTTCCCATCTCATTACCTGCCACTTCCCACCTTGGACGTCCCATCTCCTGTGGTAAATTCGTCTTCCCATCTCATTACCTGCCACTTTTCATCTTGGAAGTCCCATGTCACGTGGTAAATTCGTCTTCCCATCTCATTACCTGCCGCTTTTCATCTTTTATATGTTGTCTTTGTTTTTCTTTGCAACGTAAAGCGCATATTCATGTTGAAAACCGTCCGGACGGGTCGGAGCTGAGCAGCTGCACCACACCAAGAGCTGGAAAATAAGAAAATATGAATTTTACAGATTTTTTGGTGAATTTTAAGGCATTTTATGGAATTTCAAGGAATGTTACGGAATTTGAAAGAATTAAGGAATTTTACAAAAATTTAAGGAATTGTACAGAATATATTCATGAATTTAAAGGAATGGTGCGGAATTTGAAGGAATCTGAAGGATTACCCATGTCATCTCGGAAGTCCCATCTCCTGTGGTAAATTCGTCTTCCCATCTCATTACCTGCCATCTCCTGTGGTAAATTCGTCTTCCCATCGCATTACCTGCAACTCTTCATGTTGGAAGTCCCATGTCATGTGGTAAATTCGTCTTCCCATCTCATTACCTGCCACTTCCCATCTTGGACGTCCCATCTCCTGTGGTAAATTCGTCTTCCCATCTCATTACCTGCCACTTCCCATCTTGGACGTCTGTGTTTTCCTGGAAGTCCCATGTCATGTGTAAATTTGATCACTTATTAACTTATTCCCATGTCAGCTGTCAAAAAATGGAAAAATACCTGCCTGTTAGGTCGGCGCATACCTCCCATGTCATGCGTTAAAAAGACCATAGCAAAATCGATACATAAATACCATGTCATGTGCCAAAAAATCTCGGCTAAATCGGCCGCAAAGTCCCGTGTCATCTGCGCCTACTATATATCTAATATATATATATAATGTATAAGATTGAAAAATCATACAACCCAACATAAAAGATATAATTTATGCGAAGGAAGTTTAGAAGTCAAACTTCCGACAATATGGACAGATGGGAAAGCAGAGGGGAAGAGTCAGAGAAGGGAAGAGAAGAAGAGAGAAGATCAGAGAAGAGGAAGAGTCAGAGGAAAGAAGACGCAGGCGCGTGAAAAGGTAGAACAGTCGCGATTCAATGTGTTCTTCCAATGATTTGTGACGCCGTTGTGGCGCGAAGCACATTTCGAAGTCAAAATGCACAAAACACTTCAGTGTTGGACCTCTTTTCGTACTTGAGATGTCGAAAAAGTGGACGCCGCTGTGGCGCCAAGCACATTTCCAAGTAAAAATGTACAAAACACACCAGGTTCGGATCACTTTTTGAAGTTGACATGTCGAAAAAGTGCACGCCGTTGTTGCGTGAAGCACATTTCGAAGTCAAAATCTACAAAGCACGTCATGTTCGGAGCACTTTTGGAAGTTGAGATGTCGAAAAAGTGCACGCCGCTCTGGTGGGAAGCACATTTCGGGTTCGGACGCAAAAGTGCACGCTTGTGGCGCAAAGCACATTTCGAAGTCAAAAGTGTTAAAAACTGAAGGGTTCGGAGCAGCTTTGGAAGTTGAGATGTCGAAAAGTGCATGCCGTTGTGGCGCGAAGCATATTTCGAAGTCAAAAGTGCAAAAACTGACGGGTCCGGAACACTTTTGGACGTTCAGATGTCGTTTCGCGTGGCAGGCGCAAGGGATTGCACACCCTGCCAAAAGTGAGCAAAACGTGGGGGTTTTGTCGCATGTCCAAAAACGATGGCAGGCGTGCGGCGTTTGAAGAAGATCCGCACAAATGCATTTCGCGTGGCGGGTTCATCAGATGTTAGGAGGTCCGGGCATTGATTTCCTGAGAGGGGGCGTTTTGGAGCATCAGATCTTGAGGTTTGCTAGGATGATTTTGCGTGACAGGCGCAGCACTTCGTATGATCTGGCATCACTCTTTCGTGGCCGGCGCAATACTCTAGACAGATTGAATGGAAAAAATCGCAAAACGCATTGGTACAAGGCCGTCAGCTCTGCACTCAACTTTCCATAATTGCTTCGTTTTTGATGTTGTCAACTTCGAAAATTGAAGAAGTCTCGCAGAATTGTTTCGTTTTTGACGTTGTCGAGTTCAAAAATTGAGGAAGTCTCGCAGAATTGCTGCGTTTTTGATGTTGTCAAGTTCAAAAACTGAGGAAGTCTCGCAGAATAGCTTCGTTTTCAAGCTTGCAGATAGACAGTTAGATAGATAGACAGACAGATAGATAGATAGATAGGCAACTACAACTACAAATACAACTACAACTACCACTACCACCACTACCACTACCACGACACTATTACTACAACTACAAATATACTGCGCTTCATTACACTAGACTAATTACACTACACTACACTAATTACATCTAATTACACTACACTACAAACAACTACAACGCCGACGACAACGACAACGACAACTACAACCACACCACTTCTGCTACTGCTACTGCTACTGCTACTGCTACTTCTGCTACTGCTGCTGCTACTACTACGACTACGACTACGACTACGACTATGACTATGACTACGACTACGACTACGACTACGACGACGACGACGACGGCTACTACTACTACTACTACTACTACTACTACTACTACAATTACAATGACAATTTACAATTACAGTTACAATTACCACTACACTACATTACACTGCATTACATTACGCTACACTAATTACACTGCAGTTTACTACAGCTGCAATTACAAATACAACTACAACTACACATACATTACACAACACTACACTACACTAATTACATTGCACGACACTACATCTACAACTGCAACTGCAACTACAACTACCACTACATTACACTACACTACGCTACACTACACTAATTACACTACACCACACTGAAGCTACAACTACACTACTTCGCACTATACTACATTAGGCTACACTACACTATGCCACACTAGAGTACACTACACTACACTACACTAATTACACCAAGCCACAACTACAACTGCAACTGCAACTGCAACTACACTAATTACACTACATTACAACTACAACACCACTACACCACAACGACAACTACAACTACAACTACAACTACAACTGCACTACACCACACTACATCCAGCAGTTGTGGTGAGGTGACCACTGCAAACATTGCAACCACTCCAAAAAACATAACTCCAGCCACCTTTCGGTCCATCAGTGGATTTGCTCTGCCATCCGTGGCTCACAACAACCAACCTCTCCTATAGGTTTCCTATCTTTGAAACTTCCGCCACCGCCTTGTGCGGTACTACTGGTATGTAATAGTTGTTATATGCAATATAATACAAAATAATTCAACATAATGTAACATAAGATAAGACAACATAGATATACATAGATACATAGATAAGATAACATAGATATACATAGATAATTCAACATTCAATAGATATACAAATATATATATATATAATTCATTGTGTGTCTATCTATCTATCTATCTATCTATCTATCTATCTATCTATCTATATATATATGTATATCTCTCTCTCTCCTTGAACTGTCGCGGATCTTTTGCAACTCCCTCTGCAGAAGTCGGTTGAGAAAGCTTTGCTCCTCTGATCTCAAGAGGCTTCGCCACTCAAAGTATGGAACTTCCACGATTTTCCATCCCAACTGCCTCAAAAGGCGCATGCGAAGAGCTGGCAGTCGTTGCCACTCTCCACTGCTTCCACTCCTTTCGGAGTCCCAAGTTGAGAGTCCAAGAGAACTGGAGCTGGAGCTTGAGGAGCTCCAAGAGTCAGTCTCAAGAGTCTCAATAGGCTCAACTTCGAATCTCGAGCCCCCTCCTTCGCGTCCATCCAGGCCATCCATATCATCCACTTGGCTGAATATGAAGTCACCATGCAAAGCCGGGTGATCTAACTCATTCTCGGCCATTCTACCCCAACCTATGCCGCTATCATCTGCCCATGCTTCTCGGGGACCGCGGAAAAAGTCTTCTGGCGAGCCCACCATAACGGCCACTTTCAACAACGGGATTGCCAAGCTAATTTCACAAACCGGTGTCGGATGCATGATGGAGATTTCCGCGTCTTTGTTGTGGTTTTGCAGTACTTGGTGCAAGGCTTCGTGAATATTTTGTTCCAAAGATTGAAGGTCACCCGGTTGGGTGCTTGCAGCCTGCAGCATGCAAAGGACGAGTCTAGTGACGTTGTGGACTCCACCAAAACCCTCAAACAAGCCTGAGGTATAGCATGATATAGCGCAGCAGCTTGCAGAACCTGCCTCCGGAACTTGCTGGAGGGTGGCAAAAGCTATCCCAGCTTCTGTTGACATATCTTCACTTGTCAACCTGAGAATCAAAGCTTGCTAGCAGCCCTAAGAAAAAGCAGTGGTGTCGCAAGAGGTGCAGGAAACCTGTTGGCTGTTCGCTCAGCTTCAGTTGGAACGGAACTTTGCATCCACGATCTATATCATTCTATATCTATTTTGTTACAGCCTTCTCTAAATTGCCCCTTCTCTAACTGTAAGGGACGGGTACAAATTTGTTTATGTCTGCAATTAGGTTCGATGTGGAGTTGGGCTATGTTTGGGCCCAGCCTCCGGTGGTGAACTTTGTCCAACTATAGAATGATACTGGTGTCTATGGTAAGTCTAAGTCTCAATGTCCCTCACGTGTTCCCAACATTTCAAGGGTGTGCCGAGGGCATTTGCAAAGGTGCCATTGCTGGAACCTGTGATCTGTGATCACTGATTGTGTGACGCAAACTCTGTGTTTGCCTTCCAGGTTGCACATACGTTAACCCAACGGCAAGTTGGGGTTCGCCAAAACCTTGTAGAGCATGTTTGACCCCAAAAGACAGGTGCTCAGTCTGCGTATCTGTGCTCTTGGCATTTTTTGGTTCGTTCAAGTACGCTGCGCGCAAGGGCCACAGATTTTGAGAACCTATTCTATGTTCCATGTGGTGCGTACACGCTTAGCAGGAGCATGTTTCATGTGAACAATTCCGCGAACAATATGCATCGTGCAAAGCATGAGTGGCAAAAAAGCTTGGCAAGACGTCTGTACAAAAATGATTTGCTGAAGTGCTCGCAGCAGGAATAACGTTCTCATAGACCATCTCTGGGCAGCTCAACTGAAGTAAATTGAACTAAGCTCTGATTTTGATTGATCTGGGGTCCTGAATTCCAAATCGACATGGGTTGACAGAAAGCTCAAGGATATTGGATAAAAATGTGGTAACGAACATTTTTCTGCGCCTGTAGGCAAATAGGTAAGCCTGAGTATTTACGCACGCAGTGAAAATGAGTGAGAGGGAGCAAGGTCCATCATATCATGTCCTTAGTGAAATGCGCATGAATCTCAAGAGTAGAAGGTTAAGTCCAAAACTGATGAGGAGAAAATGATACTTTTATGTATAATTCTATACTTCCCCCTATACTATATACATATATATCTATATATATATAACATATATATATAGATATGCAAAATATTATCGGATCATTTTGCTCTATTCATTTGGCTCAAGCGCTTACTTGTCTCCAAGGCCTCTCTCTGGTTCCCACTGGCAAAACCCCACATGCGCCAAAGGACCCAAACTCAAGCGCCGCGCAGTTGGCCACCTCACTGCTGCAGAGATAAAGAACATCCATCGCCAAAGAAATTCAACTTGCAAAATCTTGCAAATGGTTTCAGGTGGTTTTGGATTCCGTCAAATTCAGGCTTGATAGCAGATTGGGCAAGTCAACAGTCAACTGTATCCACAAGCTCAAAGTTTGCAAAGAAAGCTGCGGCTACACACTACAATTGGAGAACAAAAGAACACTGTGTAGCGTGACCAAGCCAATACACACTAAACCAGCCAGTCGGCTTGCTAGAATAAATGCAGGCATGCATGTGGCACATGGCAGGTGGCAGACAGGTAGCAGGGAGGCTTGCTACGCCAAGGGAGATACCCATGGAGGTACCTCATCACACCTTCGCGTTACGCGCCTGACCCAGCTTCCAACGTATGACAAGTGCCAAGAATGCAGCGAAACCCAAAAGTTGCTGAGGCCATTACCAACACGTTGTACCAACACATACCGACTCCATCAACAAGACATTACTGAATGGCTGGGAATGGGCCAGCTAATTCCAGTGCTGTGGTAAGATATGTCTGTGCCAAGTGTTCCCGAACGTAAGCTGTTCTTTGCAAGATCCAAGTTTGGTACAAGCCGGGCAGTATCTCCGGCACTGTCCCAAGTGCCCAACCTCAAGGTCGACTCGGTGCTCAACTGTCGATCCACTCAACTTCTCTCCGTCAAGAATTAATCAGAATACAGAAGGTGTCTGGTCGTGCCGTCGATGGAACAAAAGGAAACTGGATGGACAAGCCGTTGAGACGGAGGACAATCAAAGCTGAAAGACATTGCACATCGATAGAAACACACATCTATTCCAAGAAGCGAAAGCCACGAGTCAATGCTTTGCCACATGAGACTGCGCCTGGGCAACTGTGACAAGTCTCACCATGACACTATCACTTCCCACCGGAAGCAACACGATTTCCCCGTGCTGGGCCCGTGCTGTGTGTGTGTGTGTGTATTTGCTCATCACTGGAAGCACGGAGATGAGTTCAAGCAACAGTGAAGGTATCTCTTTCTCAGTTGCTGGCTGCAATTCTTGGACCTGCCATCTGTGAGAAACGCGTACATGCATGGAAGGAAGGACGAACTGAATATATGGACTATGCCTGAACTGATCTACGGATGGATTGGGATGGGTTGGTGGGTGGGCAGGTTGGATTGGGAAAGCAGGACCCACTTCAACTTTTTAGTGCCGACTGCATTTCAATTTGTCAGCTGCACTCCCGCTTCCCTAGAAGGGCCAGAAAAGGCAATCCCAAGCCTTGCAAGTGAGCTGCGTCAAACTGCAACTACTGCTCAAGCATCGTCAAACAACATCTGGAAGTATGGAACCATGTCAAGAACATTCCAGACTTTTGGAGTGGAGCCAGTGGAGCTGAGAAATTTGCATCAGCTGTCGCAGCGAACGCTCTGTCAAAGCCTGCACCGCTTGGGCGATGAGAAGTGCCTGCCAAATCAATTCATCCAAAAGCCAAGTGCGGATGATTCATTTGTTCGAGAGGTTCCCGGTTCCCTTCATCCACCAGGTATGGTGCACTTTGTGTAGGTTTTCCCTGTGCTGTTTTTTTGCCCATCCGTGCATTTCATTTTTTCATCAGCGATGTGTAGTTCAAGACGAACTATACATCCGCAGCAGCTTTCGGTCAGCCAGTTGGAGAAACATAAAGAAAAGGAGAAAAAGGTAAGATGGAGAAACTGCAGGCTGCGGGACCCGCTGTTAACCAATGGAATTGTGTAGGTGGACCCCCAAACCACCGAAACAAAGGAGAAG
>CAMXCT020004250.1:31333-42172 GCA_947184155.2 Cladocopium goreaui | reverse complement strand
TCCTTTAAATTCCCTTAAAATCCCTTAAATTCTTTAAATTCCTTAAAGGACAAATTTACCACATGACATGGTACTTCCTATTCCTTTAAATTCTTTTAAACACCCTCAAATTCCTTAAAAGACGAATTTACCACATGACATGGGACTTCCAATTCCTTTAAATTCCCTTAAAATCCCTTAAATTCTTTAAATTCCTTAAAGGACAAATTTACCACATGACATGGTACTTCCTATTCCTTTAAATTCTTTTAAACACCCTCAAATTCCTTAAAAGACGAATTTACCACATGACATGGGACTTCCAATTCCTTTAAATTCCCTTAAAATCCCTTAAATTCTTTAAATTCCTTAAAGGGCGAATTTACCACATGACATGGTACTTCCTATTCCTTTAAATTCTTTTAAATTCCTCTAAATTCTTTGAAATTAATTTTAAATTCCTTAAAATTCCCTTAAATTCCTTTAAATTCCTTCAAAGATGTATTTACCACATTACATGGGACTTCCAATTCCTGAAATTCTTTAAAATACCTTTAAATTCCTTTAAATTCTTTCACATTCCTTTAAATTCTTTTATATTCTTTAAAATTCCTTGAAATTCCTTAAAATCCCTTTAAATTCCTTAAAAAACAAATTTACCACATGGCATGGGACGTCCAATTCCTTTAAATTCTTTTAAATTCCCTTAAATTCCTTTAAATTCCTTAAAATCCCTTTAAATTCCTTAAAATCCCTCTAAATTCCTTAAAAAAACAATTTACCACATGACATGGGACTTCCAATTCCTTAAAATTCCTTAAAATTTCAGCGGACGGTTTCCCAAATAGTTGCTGAATAGCTTCGAGGTAGCTGCTAAGTAGCTGCTAAGTAGCTGCAAAATAGCTGCTAAGTAGCTGCAAAATAGCTGCTCAATAGTTGCTAAATAGCTGCTAAATAGTTGTTGAATAACTACTAAATAGTTGCTAAATAGCTGCTAAATTGCTGCTAACTAGCTGCTAAATAGCTGCTCAATAGCTGCTCAATAGCTGCTAACTAGCTGCTAAATAGTTGCAAAATAGTTTCCAAATAGTTGCTGAATAATTGATAAATGGCTTCCAAATAGTTGCTGAATAATTGATAAATGGCTTCTAAATAGCTTCGAAATAGCTGCTAAATAGCTTCGAAATAGCTGCTAAATAGCTGCTAAGTAGCTGCTGAATAGCTGCTCAATAGCTGCAAAATAGCTGCTAAATAGTTGCTGAATACCTGCTAAATAGCTGCTAAATAGTTGCAAAATAGCTTCCAAATAGTTGCTGAATAATTGATCAATGGCTTCTAAATAGCTTCGAAATAGCTGCTAAATAGTTTCTAAATAGCTGGCAAATAGCTGCTGAATAAATGCTAAAGAGCTGCTAAATAGCTTCTGAATAGCTGCTAAATAGTTGCTGAATAGAACAAGGAGGTGAATGGATTCACGTGACTTTGCAATATTCTAACTGCTGACGTATTATTTTGGATTATTCCAACTGCTAGTATATAGGTAGTCATGCACTAATATACTATCTTTGTTCATGTGGGATGTGAAATGTACAGTGTGTGAGTTAGTTGACATGACATGTTTTGCATCTTTTTGGATGCAGAGATCCTATGTCATGTGATTTTTTTTTCCGAGGCACTTTACAGATGACACGGGACTTATGCACTTTTCTGTTTTTTTCACTTTGCAGATGACATGGGAGTTTGCGTTTTTTGGGTATGTCCGACAACTCCCATGTCATCTGCAGGTACTATAACATAGCTATGGAAAATCACCATTTTTCATGGGAAAATCCACTATTACTGGGTCATTTTCAATAGCTACGTTAGTTTACCAGAGGGTATACCATTTTTTATTTTGGTGAAACCTCCATAAATTTCGCGCTTCAACGCAGCATTTTTCTTCGAAGCCTAGGTGGCGAGCGGCGTCGTGGACGATTGGATTTTGAAGGCCGAAGTGAAACGGTTGTGTATCATAAGCTGGTTGATGTGGGGCCCCAAGACCATAGGAAACCATAGGAAACCATAGGAAACCATAGGAAACCATAGGAAACCATAGGAAACCATAGGAAAATGTGGATTTCATGGGATTTATAGCTGATTTATGATAGCTAAATTGGTTTATAACTAGGTTCAGTATGGTTTATGGTAGATATATCTATAGTGTTAATGTGGTTTATAAACCAACTTACAACTAGCGGGCCCCACATTTTCCGTAATGTTCAGAGGGCTGATAGAAATGGGATGCTATGTTTCCAAACAAATGCCTAGTGATATACCTGGTTGGTGGTTTGGAACATGAGTTTTATGACTTTCCATATATTGGGAATAGTAACCCCAACTGACTTTCATATTTTTCAGAGGGGTAGGTATACCACCAACCAGATAAGAGATTTGGAGTTTTCCAAAAATTATCCTAAGTCATGGTTGTCAGTTACCCTATCCTGTTTTTTTTGTTTTCCAAGAATTGGGTTGAGTACCTAAGTTACCTAAGTCCTAAGAATTGGTGTATGATTTTTGGGTTCCATAGATGAAGGTACCTTAATAGCTGGATGGGTGATGGAAAATCCTATCGATGATGAACATATATGAAAATATGGGGTAGCCGCATGATTTAGGACACCTCACCAATTGAACCATGAAGTTGAATGTGTCTTTTTTAAGATCCCATGTTCAATTCTGTATAGTTTAACGGATTTGGTATTAAGATGTATTATTCAGTATCCAGTTGAGTAGGATTTTCATGGAATTTTAAACATCAGCTGGAAAAACAGGTGATTAGTTTACCATTTTACCATGTTTTTGGTTTACCATACCCCATTAAACCATGAAAATTCTCCATGGTTTTGATGAGTTCTTTCTTAACGTATCATAGAAAAAGGGGTGTTTTTAAGGACACCAACAACGAGCCGAGCGGTGATGGGGATATCAAAGCCCAGTTGGTTGATGAGTGGTTGGGATAAACATCTACCCATACACTGTAGCTGTTTGGTGGTGACTGGAACCATGGAATTTTTCATGACTTTCCAGAAACAGTTGAGAAAGGAATACCCTCTGGTAAACTAACATAGCTATGGAAAATCACCATTTTTAATGGGTAAATCCACTATAAATGGCAATTTTCAATAGCTATGTTAGTTTACCAGAGGGTAATACTCCCAACTGACTCATATTTGTCAGAGGGGTAGGTGGCTCAACCACCAACCAGATTATATCTTGGGGATTACTGGATTACTTTATAATCCAACGGGGAATCCCTATGAAGCCTATGAACCAACCAGGAGATAGAAGGATTTGGCTGTCTCACACTGCTCAAAAAAATAGCCGTTTTTAACGGGTGAATGATTGGGCTGGGCAAACCTATCTGAACAGATTGATGGGTTGATACTTTGCCATTTGGATGAAATTGGTTTGTATTCCATTTCGATCGCCCTTTCTTTGTACGGAATCTAAGGTCAACCTGGCAAAACATGGATAGAACACTCTAAAAAATTGGTAGGAAATCGACCCTTTTTCAGAAATGACGAGGTAACCAAGAACAAAGGGGGGATAAAACCTATGTTCACTAAATATCTTGGCGGGATGAATATATGTTTACACAGCTTTCTACAGCTGGAGGTCGTTTCTGAATCTCTTCTTATGGTTTGATCAGAAAAAGATATTGACGAAATCACCAGGTTTGATGTTTTGTTCCCAACATGGCTTCTCAGTTGCTAAAAAGGTTGAACCTGCTGTTGCTAAAAGACCCATAAGCAGCTCATCCAGTCACCCCGCGTGAGTGTTCGCAGGCATGGAGCTTCATAACTCAACAGCAACAGCAAGGCCACTGGGGGTTGTCCTCCATGGGAAAGCAATGACTTCCTTATGAAAATGATCAATAGTGGAAGTTCGCAACACATCGAACTGTTACTTGACAGGAGCGTAATAAAAATATACTTCATCAATGAATTTATAGTGGATATGATGGTAATATGGATCTGAGAACGATGGATTTACCTCAACTCATGGACATGTGAAGCAGGTTTTTCAGTTTATGATTAGCCAAATGAAGCAAAAAAGACACACGTCCACAACTCGAAAATTATTTAGGTCCAACCTACATTTACATAAAAGCCAATGATAGTGTGACAATTTGGAACGACCTCATGGGAAACCTTCCCCAATGTTTGATGCCTCCTGAGTTTTTAGGAAACATGGCAACGGACCATAAAATCCTAGAGGTGTAGATGTTTTACCTACTTGTTTTTCTCCTCTGTAGGGCAAACATCTTTTACCCTTCAACTTTTTATTTGCATTCGCGTGGTAGATATTTGGCACGATGATTCAATTGATAATATGGGCATGGTTCGAAACGATCGCCCAGCGAAAGAAAATGGATGGTCTTGGATCCTACAGTTATGGCCCAACCAACAGTTATAAATGGAGTTATATTTCCTATAACTAAAGTTATATATCATTATAAACCCCCTATAAACCCATTATAAACCCATTTATAAACCCATCTATATATCATTATAAACCCATATATTAAGGCAATAACTGTAGAAATGACGAGTGTTTCATTTCAGGTCGACCCTGGGTATAGCTTTAAAAAAAACACGTTTTTTTTGAAGAAACAATCCCCACGCATTGAAAGAAACCCCAAACGTTATGAAAATAACATCAACATAAATCTATATAATCACAGGATATTTTATGATGATTATTACATATGTATATATATATATATATCCTGGATGGTTGATGATTTTTTGTGAACCTATATTCATATATCAGGACATTAACATCCCCAAACTACGGCAGAATTGCAGTGGATGGATGACGCCATCCGGCGGATCTTCGCAGGTGGCAATCTCAGTAAACTCATGACCTTAGCGCGTCTTCTGCGTTTGATGAGGACGTTTTTTTTGTGCATGTCGCTGTGTATTGCTGTGGAATACTGCGGAAAAAACCAGAATGGTTAAGTAATAGTGGTGAATAAGCACGTCATAGGGGTTTTCATCTCCAATAGTATATATACAATGGGGATCTAGAACCTCTAAGTCTATATATTCAACACTACTTGGGGCAGTTCCAGTGAATTCAGTGGATATTCTAAGAGTTCAACCGGGGTTACATCCCAACACGGTGAACTCACGATGGTCCCATAACCCGTACACCTCAGAGTAGGGACAGTAAATAGGACCTTTGGAAAGAGATCATCTGGATCAATTGGGGAGGTGAAGTTCCGTTCAGGGATGGTCAGATTTTTTTCCACCTCAAAAATGGACGCTATGATAGGGAAAAATGCTCAGATCTTTCACCCCCTGAGACGCACGGACAAAGCCATTTACTCTCTGGTAATTTAACATCTAGAAAATCACCATTTTCAACAAGTAGACCATGGCTTCGATAGATATTACAGGACTGTTCCGACACCGGGGTGATAAACTGCCCTGGTCTCCTGGTCTGTCGACCTTTTTCGGTCCGTTACCTGGCACAAAACCACGAAGAATCTCTTGCCTCATCAATGTAACAAAAATCATTTGATGTCAATGTGGATATTGTGAATAGATGGGACATTTCATGACTGGTTGGTGGTTTCAAACATCTTATATTTTTCCATTTCATATATGGGATGTCATCCTTCCCATTGACGAACTCATATTTTTCAGAGGGGTAGGTCAACCACCAGCCAGATGAGATTATTAACCATCATTAACCATCATTCATAACCATTAATATTAACCATTATTAACCAGGTATATTAACCACAATGGTAGGTGGCTCAACCAGATTAACCATTATTAACCATTATTTTCACATTATATATATTAACCATTATGAACTGAATAAATGGGGATTCTCTTGGAGATTTGGACCACAACATATGGGGATAGTACGTGGATGCTGCGAGGTTTACCCTTTGGTAAAGCTACAAAAAAACTATGGAAAATTACCATTTTAATAGGTAAATCAACTATTTCTATGGCAATTTTCAATAGCTATGTAACAAATTGCCAGAGGGTATGTTTTGTGTGTATTTGTGCAGATAGACAAGATCAAAATAGCACAAGCCTTCTAGGTTGTCCAAGAACTGCATAAACAGCAAGTTTGGCATGTTTGGAAAACAGCATTGGGCACGGGACACCAACAAGCATTGGATTATAATGGTGGCTACAGGGGTTAAATTATCAAAGGAATAGCTTCATTCTTAGGTTCCACAACAGTTTGCAGAAAGACGGCCATCCTGTTGAGGCAGATGTCGCTGGCAATGCAGGGCTATGGTGGATCATTGGATCCTGGATGTTCGACAGATGCTTTCGAAGAAGCTTGCTTCAAAGAGAGGTGCAAAGCTTGTCCTACATCATGGCACTGCAGCACTGGGGCTTAACCAAACCTTGCAAGAGCAAGGAATTGTGCGTGATGCCACAATCCTGTCCTGCACTTACATGCCAACAAACCTCTATGCTGCAGGGTGTTACATTCATGACCTATCAACGTCTGAGGAAGCTTTGGAAGGACTAACCTGTCTAACCTTGAAGAAACATGGAGAGTATTTGCGTTATCTCCCCGAAAGCCTTGAAAGCTTGACGATTGAATTCAACTCCAATGATGGCTTGAAGAAAACGCACATGCCAAATGGACTTCAAACATTAGCTTTCGGTGTTCGCTTCAACCAGAAACTGGAGCGAGTGACCCTGCCACCCAGTCTGCAAACGTTGACTTTTGGTTATAGCTTCAACCGGAGCTTGGAGCGAGTGACCCTGCCACCCAGTCTACAAACGTTGACTTTTGGTTATAGCTTCAACCAGAGCTTGGAGCGAGCGACACTGCCACCCAGTCTGCAAACGTTGACTTTTGGTTATAGCTTCAACCAGAGCTTGGAGCGAGTGACCCTGCCACCCAGTCTGCAAACGTTGACTTTGGGTGATAGCTTCAACCAGAGCTTGGAGCGAGTGACCCTGCCAGCCAGTCTGCAAACGTTGACTTTTGGTTATAGCTTCAACCAGAGCTTGGAGCGAGTGACCCTGCCACCCAGTCTTCAAGCGTTGACTTTTGGTAGTGACTTTGACCAGAGCTTGGAGCGAGTGACCCTGCCACCCAGTCTGCAAACGTTGACTTTTGGTTATAGCTTCAACCGGAGCTTGGAGCGAGTGACCCTGCCAGCCAGTCTACAAACGTTGACTTTTGGTTATAGCTTCAACCAGAGCTTGGAGCGAGTGACACTGCCACCCAGTCTGCAAACGTTGACTTTTGGTTATAGCTTCAACCAGAGCTTGGAGCGAGTGACCCTGCCACCCAGTCTGCAAACGTTGACTTTGGGTGATAGCTTCAACCAGAGCTTGGAGCGAGTGACCCTGCCAGCCAGTCTGCAAACGTTGACTTTTGGTTATAGCTTCAACCAGAGCTTGGAGCGAGTGACCCTGCCACCCAGTCTTCAAGCGTTGACTTTTGGTAGTGACTTTGACCAGAGCTTGGAGCAAGTGACTGTGCCACCCACTCTTCAAACGTTTACTCTTATTGGTGGTTACCCCAGCAAAATCTTAGAGCAAGTGATCCTGCCACCTGGTCTTCAAGTTCATTTTTGGTTGTCTCCCTTGCCACACCTGGAACGGCATTACCTGGCCGCCCAATGTTGAAACGTTGACTTTTAATTATTTCTTCGACGAGAGCTTGGAGGCAGTGGCCCTGCCACCCAGTCTTAAAACCTTGACTTTTGGTAGTGACTTTGACCAGAGCTTGGAGCGAGTGACCGTGCCACCCAGTCTGCAAACGTTGACTTTTGGTTATAGCTTCAATCAGAGCTTGGAGCGAGTGACCCTGCCACCCAGTCTGCACTGCAAACGTTGACTTTTGGTTATAGCTTCAATCAGAGCTTGGAGCGAGTGACCCTGCCACCCAGACTGCAAACGTTGACTTTTGCTAGTGACTTTGACCAGAGCTTGGAGCAAGTGACTCTGCCAGCGACTCTTCAAAGGTTGACTTTTGGTTGTAGCTATAACCAGAGCTTGAAAGGTGTGCTTTTTCCTGAGAAGCTTGAATATCTTGTTGCTGAGGGATTGTGCAGGAGTTTGGATGAAGTTGATCTGCCAAGCAGCCTGAAAACTCTAGGATTGCGAAAGGCAGTGTTGAGTGTTGAGTAGCTGCTGACTGGGACCCTGCATGACCCTGCCAATGCGCATGTGGCGAATTTAGGTCTTCGAGGTCTTGGGAATCCCGGCGACAAGTTTACTGGGCTTGGCTGATACGATCAACCAGAGTAGGGATATCCCAATTTTTCATGATTCAATATCATTCAATCCCCATTTTGATTGGTTAGATCATGTCTGGTTGGTGGTTTGGAACATGAATTTTATTTGTTCATTCAGTTGGGAATTTCATCATCCCAACTGACTTTCACTCCATCATTTTTCAGAGGGGTAGGCTCAACCACCAACCAGATCATCATCAATATTCAACCATACCAACCAATATTAACCATTGAACATCATTGAACCATATATGGTACCATGGTATATTCAACCGATCATCAAACCATCCATCATCAGATATCATGGTGAAATGGATTGAAATGGCAGAACTTTATCTCCATCCTTCATCCCCTTTTTTTTTCCACCAGGATCTTGAGATTAGTGCGAGTGGTGCGTGCGATCCGGCCCCTCTACATGCTGGCAATAGGCGGGATTCATTGGGATTCATTGGGATGATGATGTGTTTTAATGTGATGGGCTGCCATGATTAAAAAAGGGG
Organism: Cladocopium goreaui; assembly: GCA_947184155.2. NCBI lineage: Eukaryota > Dinophyceae > Suessiales > Symbiodiniaceae > Cladocopium > Cladocopium goreaui. The sequence goes on along the minus strand of CAMXCT020004250.1, from coordinate 33,424 downwards.
ATTATTAAATTAATCTAAGTAGGGTGTATGGTGAATATATAAATAGATATATTTACACTAGCTATATATATAGTTAATGAACTTTGTAAACAGACTTATACATAACCCTCTGGTAATCAAACATGGCTGGGAAATCCTCTATCAATGGGTGCTTTGATGGTAAGATCATCAAACAACATGGCGATTATTCCATTTGCTGTGACTACCAACGGGTAGCCATCATATAGTTTTTTTTAAACCTAAAACATGGAGATGTAGTTGATAAAATGGTTTATATAAATGGCTACTAAAACATCCGGCCATTGTTTTTTAAACCCTAAAACAGGATTCCCTAAAACATGAAATCCTGTTTGACCGATCTCCTCCTGGCGATTACCATCGACCTTGGACTCCTTGCAAGCCCCAAAAAATGGCTCGGGAGCCTCACATCCCATTGGTTTCCCAGCCACCATACATCACTGATTTTACGAAGAGGGCGAAAATGGTGAAAAGGCTATGCCCAAGGGCGAAGTGAAAATTCACCACGCGGGAATCGGAGAATCGATGAAGGGAACATGGTTCGACATCACTCAGGGTGTCCATGCTGGAAGTCAGCACTGCCTGACGTTCCCATCGAGACTCCTCTCCATGGTTTTTTTCAGGCCACTTGCTTCATCCAAGTGCGACCTTTACTTCATATTTTCCATGACGAATTCTGGCACTTGGGGGTACACTTGGGGTTATTATCAGAGCTATAACAAAGATGCTTTAAAATCCACCAGATTTTCACCGCAAGTTAGGATATAACCCCTATAAGTTATATGTCCACTTAGTTCACTGCAACCCGGAAGGATCACTTGGATCCCCTGAGCCGGAGGTGTTGTGCGCGCCATGCAGAGCATGTTCTGGGTTTTGGCCCGGCCCTGAGTAGGAAAGTATCTCAGGCATCGTGGCATCTCATGCGAAATAAGCTAGTTATAGGTAACCAATATATCAATATGTTAATAGAATGGGCTAGCGCCCAGGTGCCGCCGACCCCCCTCTATTTGGGGGGGACTGTGGGGAGAGAGAGAGAGAGAGAGAGAGAGAGGAGAGGGAGAGATGGATGGATGGATAGATGGATGGGGATGGATGGATGGATGGATGGATGGACGGATGGACAGATGGATGGATGGATGGATGGATGGATAGATAGATAGACAGACAGACAGACAGACAGGTAGACATGTGAATAGATGATAGATTGATGGATAGATAGAGGGATAGAGAGAGAGATAGATTGATAGATAGGTAGATAGACAGCTTGATAAACAGGTGGATAGATATTGTTGGACAGATGTATAGATAGAGGGACAGAGAGAGAGAGAGAGAGAGGGAGAGAGAGAGAAAGAGAGAGAGAGAGAGATAGATGACAGATAGGTAGATAGACAGTTGGATAAACAGATGGATAGATCGATTGTTGGATAGATAGATAGTGGCATAGGAAGAAAGACGGATGGATTGATATATACTTTGAGTGTCAAGGACCCTCCGTTTTTAGGACTGTCATTGTAACCTCATGTTTTTTCCTGCCTGCTGCTGGCTGCTGGTGCTGGCTGCTGCCTGCTGCTGCCTACTCCTGCTGCTGCAGAGGCTTTTGCTGCTGGTGCTGGCTGCTGCTTGCTGCTGCCTACTCCTGCTGCTGCAGAAGCTTTTGCTGCTGCTGCTGCTGCTGCTGGTCCCCGGATGGGAAAACACCTGGCCCTGGGGTGCCTGTTGGGGAAGTTGCCTTGGCCCTAGGGTGCATGTTGGGGAAGGTGTTTGGAATTTTGGAAGTTTGGATCCTTTGCAGGCTGGCAAACGGCAGCTTTGAGGCCCATAGAAAGTCATTGCTGTGGCCCTGGCCCCCTGTTAAGGGCAATGCTTTGAAAGCGATCAAAGAAAGTCATTGCTGTGGATCTGGGGTGCCTGCTGGGGACGGTGTTTGGAGGGTTTGGCGGGTTTTGGAGGCTTTGGAGCGTTTGGAGAGTTTTGGAGCGTTTGCGGGCTGGCAAACGGCAGCTTTGAAAGCCCATAGAAAGCCATTGCTGTGGCCTGGCCCTGGGTGCCTGTTGGGGAAGTGGCCTTGGCCCT
>CAMXCT020004250.1:0-31233 GCA_947184155.2 Cladocopium goreaui | reverse complement strand
GGAGGGTTTGGAGGGTTTGGAGAGTTTGGAGAGTTTTGGAGAGTTTTGGAGGGTTTGCGGGCTGGCAAACGGCAGCTTTGAAAGCCTAAGAAAGCCATTGCTGTGGCCTGGCCCTGGGGTGCCTGTTGGGGAAGTGGCCTTGGCCCTGGCCCTGGGGTGCCTGTTGGGGAAGTGGCCTTGGCCCTGGCCGTGGGGTGCCTGTTGGGGAAGTGGCCTTGGCCCTGGGGTGCCTGTTGGGGAAGGTGTTTGGAATTTTGTTTTGGAAAGTTTGGAGCCTTTGCGGGCTAGCAAACGGCAGCTTTGAAATTCATAAAAAGTCTCATTGCTGTGGCCCTGGCCCTGGGGTTTGGAATTTTGGAGGCGTTTGGAGCCTTTGCGGGCTGGCAAATGGCAGCTTTGAAAGCTCATAGAAAGTCATTGCTGTGGCCCTGGCCCTGGGGTGCCTGTTGGGGAAGCTGCTTAAGGGTAAAGGTTTGGAGGGTTTGGAAGAGGACAAGGTCCACACCTGCGGTGGTCCCAGGCGCCGCCCCGGCCTTGGCGAAGGCCGGGGTCGGCGGATATATATATATATATATATTTATATTCATATAAATAGATGACTGGAATACCCTCTGGAGATCCAGTTATCTATGGAAAATTAGCCAGTTGTAGATGGGCAGTCGCACACATCTTCCCACAACATCGACCAGCGATTTCTGGATTTCGCTCGCGAGAGCGGGGGGTTTAAGCCACTGTATTTACACGGATTTAAATTAAAAGACTACTGAGTACTGGATACATATAAGTTCATATGGGTATGGATCAAGACCTATTAATACCATTTTTAGGGGGATGAATATCCATTTACCAGCTATTCTGATGTTCACCAGGGGTACAAGGTTTTGACATAAGTTCATATAAGTATAAGTAAATATCAGGGTCAACGTTGGGTGGCTAAGTAATTGCTTGGACATTTTCGCTACATATTAGTGGATATGTACCAAGCAGCTAAACATTTACTCAGTTTGTTGGATATCTTAGATCGGTGATCTTAAGGATTTTGTGAAGCGTCCTTTCTGGCCTTTACTCTTGATTGTTATGAAAACCCCTACCAGTCCGGAAGTGATTGTTGTCAGTCATAGTCGCAAGACAACCGTTTTTTGTTTGTTTGGTATATTGTTGAAAGTTGGAACTTGGATAACTTGGCAGTTGGAACTTGGTGTTTTTCTTGGGATCGGCAGTTGGAACTTGGTGTTTTTTTTGGGATCGGCAGTTGGAACTTGGTGTTTTTTTTGGGATCGGCAGTTGGAACTTGGTGTTTTTTTTGGGATCGGCAGTTGGAACTTGGTGTTTTTTTTGGAATCGGCAGTTGGAACTTGGTGTTTTTTTTGGGATCGGCAGTTGGAACTTGGTGTTTTTTTTGGGATTGGCAGTTGGAACTTGGTGTTTTTTTTGGGATCGGCAGTTGGAACTTGGTGTTTTTTTTGGGATCGGCAGTTGGAACTTGGTGTTTTTTTTGGGATCATATTTGAGTCTGACATCCCCATTTGTGGCCCCTCGTGGCCGAAGTCTTGCGGCTCGCGCGCCCAGAAATTCTCGATTTGAAGAATAGACATCGTCAGAACGGTTCAAAACAGAATTACGTTAATTAGCGGTGAACAGCAGCCTTCCCAACCACATCATTGTTTGCTACCATGATGTTGTTTATTTTGTTGTCCCTTTCTGTGCACCTGGAATATTCAAGAAGTTCTCTTCTTGGTCTATTTGCATGCTCGTTTAGCAAGAATTCAACAAAAACCATAAGAGGTTAAAAACTATTCTTTAAGAGGCAGAACACTTCAGAACCATCAGAAGCACTGGTAAGTTTCAACCATCAGAATATGTTTCAAGAACCCCCACAAACATCAAAACCAGAGGTTAAATTAAATGTCAGGTAGCCTCACAAAACCACCTTTCTAGCATGATCACAGTTAATGCCCAAAAACCAGTTGAAGATAGTGTATTAAATGTGGTTATACATGCCATGGTCATGGGGGTAAACCTGACTTATGGTCAAGGGGCTTGTTCCTGCACCGTTCACAGTATCTCCTTTTAACTCCTGCGAAAAACCGGGCTTGATGATTCTCGGCATTTCTTCGAAATCATTTAACAACCATATTAATTGCATATTGTTTAGTGAACATGGCCCATTTAGTTCCTTGATTTACCCATTAAAGATGGTGATTTTCCATAGCTATGTTAGTCTACCAGAGGGTAACAACCATATTTGAGGTCTTAAAGAACCAAATTTTATTTGTGGTGAAACCTTCGTCAGTCCTTGAAACTTTCGGCATGTGTCATCCATCCTCATTGCTGGTGATTGTTTTTTTTTTAGTGGTTAAGCTTAACTTCAGATCTCACTTTTGTAGGTGATTCGTGTACTATGTTTCCTAACATATACAAATCATTCAAGTTATTGGAATTATTTTCAAGTGAGGTACCACATATTTATGAAGCCCCCCAAACCCCAACTAATCATTCAATCATTTAGCCAAATCATTGCGATTCATCAAATCAACAATAAGTTCAGTATTTTTTCATCATTCATGAACATTCATGAAATCACCAATCGAATCATCATTATCAACCAAATCATCACATCAACCAATCGAGATCACGGACCAAATCAGCAGTCCAAAGATGAACAAAAATCCAATCTTTACTAATCAAATCATCATTCCAAATCATTAATGTAAAGATTATTGATCATTACTAATCATTTTATTAATCATCATTATTGAAGTCATTTAACAAGTCATTTATCAAGTCATCGTCGTTCTAAATAAGTAATATCGTTAGTCTATATAATAACTAATCAAATCATCGACCAAATCATCAACCGACTCATTATTGAAATCACTAACCAAATCATTAATCAACATGATAGTCGAATCATCGATCAAATCACTAGTCAAATCATTAATCCAAACTAATCATTCAGCAAATCATTAAACTTCTACTTCAACAGGTATAGAAACACATCAACAATGATGTTAATGATTGGTTAATCAACAAACATCTGAGGTTAATCAACAAACCTCGAATCATTCACCAATGGGATGTTAATCAACAAAAAAAACCAGAGACCCACATCGTTTCCGACGAAAAAACCTTCCCGATCTGAGGTTTTAACCTTCGTGGCCTTGTATGCCATTGCCATCCTGACCACTCGCGCCATTGGCCGAGGCCATTTCGATGATCTTCGATTGGGGGGTTACGCCTAGCCTACAATGTGGGGCCCGCTAGATAGCTAAGTTGGTTTATAACTAGGTTCAGTATGGTTTATGGTAGATATATCTATACTTACAGTAAGAGGTTTATAAACCAATTTACAACTAGCGTGCCCCATATTGTAGTAATTTTCCAGAGGGCTGATAGAAATGGGATGCTATGTTTCCAAACAAATGCCTAGTGATATACATAAATGTCGATATACATAGATTTGTTTCCCCACATATTTCCTAGTGATATACTATTGACCTATAGTAATTTCCTCATTTTTCATCCCTCATGGATTCATTGATTGGTTTTCTATTGTTTCTAGCAAATCCAAGGGGAGGAGGTGAAGATTGGAAGATGGAATTGCTTTGTCCAAAGGCGGTCGAAAACGATGATAGAAGTAGGAGAAAATGTTCACTGTATACCGCTGTATACCCCAAAAATCGTTGATGATAGGAATTGTTGATGATAAGAATTACCGTATACGTATACCCCATTACTCCCGAAAAATCTCATTTCACGGAGAAAACACATGACCACGTTGATAGAAATACTGGGTTATACATGGGATTTAATCCGCCAAAATGGGGGATCGTACCAACCAAAAAAGGGAATGGATGCAATGAAAATTGGGATGCCGATAAGATTGTAATTTCAGTGGAAACATGATAAACCAGACCCATTGTGATTTAGGAAGAGGTTTTCATGAATAATTAATATCTTTTACCCAAATTGATATCAAACACAGCGTTTCTTTATTTTTATTTTTCCCCTGGCTATAACCAATCGTTTTGGGAGGTGTGCAACATTTTTTGGGGAGTGGTGAGCAGAAATACCAAAAACGGTTGAGCAAACAAAGATACCCTACTGGATGTAACTATGACATACAAGAACCAGCAATAAGATGGGCATATCACCACTGGATATATACAGTAGCCATTAGGACGTAGGTTTAGCATTTGTTGATTTTTTATTCCATCCCTTAGCTGGTTTGATATAAACTACACCTACCATAAATCCGACAGTTCACCTAGCAAATGTTTGCCGGCTTAGCGATTTCGAACTGGGGCGCCGTCGAAACAAGTTTGGGCATCGCAGTTAAAGAGACCGGTAGCGTGCTGAATTCCGCGGAGGAAAAGATGGATCGGCTGTATAAATGTGCAGTATATATATATAACTGGTTGGTGGTTTGGAACATTTTTTATTTTTCCATATATTGGAAATAATCATCCCAACTGACTAATATTGTTTCAGAGGGGTTGAAACCACCAGACTGATCATCGATATATTATAATGATAGTAATAGCGGTAATAAGAGCTGTAATGATTAATAATATTAATAGTAATCTGTAACAAATAATTTAAAAAAATATGATAGTAATAATAGTAAGAATGAAAAGAATAGCAAGAATAATAATGTAAGTAATGATAGGAGTAATAGTAAGAATATGTAATAATGATCATGGTTGCAATGGTTCACAACCATCCTTGCTCCACTGCAACATGATCCACCCATTGGGAGAAAGGGTGCTTTTTGGGTGGGATGATTTGCATTCAGGAAAACCCCTAGTCTGGCGTGGCAAAGGAAATCCCCGTTCTTGATGGTGTATATATATATATATGATATATAAGTGTGGTGATATTTTTAGAACATAGGTCATGTTCTTTTGTGTGATCGTTATTGTACATTTATTATAATTATCATGATAGACCATTATTATTATCATTATATACCATGATTGTATAACTATGATAACAATTTGGCTATTATCACTATATATTATTACTATTACTATTATTATGATGATTATCATTGTTGTCATCATTATCATCACGATTATTACTAGTATTACTAGTATTACTATTGTTTTTATTACTTTTATTATTGTTATCATTATTATTACGTTATCATTATTATTACAGTATAATATACTAATATATACCACTGACATTATAGTGATTGCTATTGATAATGTCATCGTATAAAGTGTTATATGACTATTATATATGAATATAATATGGTAGTGTTACTTCATGTTACTTCCATATATAATATTATAGTTTCATATTATAGCACGATTGCTATTACTCTATATAATACTACCATAATAGTAGATATTATTATTGCACTATCATACTATTACTCTAATACTATTACTATGGCAATATTATAGCACTATTACTATTACTATTACTCAGTATTACAATATTATGATAACTTTCACTATTCAGTATCATACTATTACAATATTACTGATACTTTCGCTATTACTATCACTATTACAGATCCATATTACAATAGTATGATACTGATTATTGTTATTCAGTATTATTATAGTATATAATCACTATTAGTACTAGTTATACTATTATATAATATTACTATTACAATACTATTATTGTAATAATATCATTATATAATATTACAATATTATGATACTGCCGTTGCTGTTATTTTTTCAAATTGCTCTCCTAGGCAGCTCCGATGACCGCTCCAGGTGAGCTGCTGAGTATTGATGCCGACATTCCGGAGGCCATGGAAGCCGGATGCAGTGGGAATCACTGGAGATTTGACCAACAGAAATGGGGTAACTTCACCAACAAACCATGGGTTTTTTTCGGGATTTTGGTGGCCGATTTATGGCTAAGTTGGCTTTCTTTGTCTTGCTAAAAACTATGGTAAAAAAGGATAAAAAAGGTGGATATAAGTGTAGTCCATGGGCCATGGGTGCTTGGATTCGCTGAGCCGATGACTTCGGCATTTTCCCAATCGGAAAATCCTCTACGACTGGGGAATCTGTAGGGAACCTTTTTTTGTTTTTGCGGGGCGCCTAAAGCAAATCCAAGATAATGGCGGCTGATATATTTTCATATCAATAAGCCGAAGGAAATCTTACGGACCGAAACATAGAATGTTTATTTGTTACGCATATAAATAATATATATATATATACTGTATTCATTCGTGATAACACATTGGATCGGTCAGTAAGAATAACACGAAAGTTGAGTAGATCACCATGCAATTATAGTCGGTACCGTTCATTTCTTATGACTTATTCCCTGTCCCATAACGTGAAATTCCCTTATATCGGCCCCAGAAATGAATTAACTAGATCAGGGTTCTGCGGGGTATTTCATATTTCGTGGAAGGGATGCATTGTGTTTCAATGTTATCAACTCCAAAATCACATGACTCACATGTTCCACATTTTCCCACTCCAAGCCATAGTTATAGTGACAATCCACCCATTAGCCAGGGGTCAATTGATTATATATTCGATTTTACTGGGATCAAATAAGAGTAACCTGGTGAACAGTGAGAATAGAATAGCAAGCGACAGAACCAACAGTAGACAGGACAACAACAGGTTGATTTGCATAAGTTTGTATGCATATGTGTTGCATAGGGGACGGTGTCACTATGCACTCAGTTTGTTGAAATTCACGATTCTAATCATTGCTCTTCAATGATCCTCTTCCAGCCGGTGGGAAAGCCGATGCTTTCAACCTTTACAGCCGTGGACAGCAACTTGATAAAACTTCTGTGGGTAGTTTAATGTAGTGCCCCGGCCACAGTAGAGGTACCCCAAAAGTAGAGGTTTAAGAAACCCCATTCAGAAACTTGGTGACTTGGTGGTTCATCCCACTTATATACTAAGAATAAGAAGGGTTACCCTCTGGTTATTTAACATAGCCATGGAAAATGGCCCATAGAAATAGATGGTTTACCTATTAAAAATTGTGATATTCCATGGTTATGTTAAATAACCAGAGGGTTATATTGTTTGGTGAATCCTGGTTAGTGGGACAAGTAGGGCTGGCCTCCACAGCAAAAAACTGGGGATGAGGCATCCGGCCCTGGCCTTGAGTTTTGATTTCCCCTGGCAGTTTTTGCGAAGTTGGTAAAGATATAGCTTGGTGAACTGTTGGGTGTGTGCATGTCTGTGGGGGATATAACCTTATATAACTATTTTAATCATACAACTACTTGGTGGCTCATCCCACTTAGTAAGTGGGTTGTAACCCCAGTTATAAATGGGATTTTTGTAGGGTTAATCCACTTACAATTGGGGTATTATAACTCACTTACTAAGTGGGATGAGCCACCAAGTATAGTATTCGTGGGCTTTGTCAATCAACCAACATCGAGGGCTGTAGACACCAGTGATCTCAGTGATCTCAGTGATCTGAGCCATAGCTGGATCAGCTCTGCTTCAGGAGACACGGTTGATGTTCAACACCATCGCTGATTCCATGTTTGCCTTGTGCGCTGGGCTGCTGGGCCCTGGGGGCGCTCGATATTTACCTACGTGTAGCTTAGATATGCTTAGATCATACCTGACATGAAGTTTCATATTTACCTATCATTTGGGGGTGAATAAGCTGTAAGTTTTCAATGTTGGTGTTTTATGGATTAGCGCTTAGCCGCTTAGCGCGTCAAAAGCTCTGCATTACTGTATTTTTCTCCGGAGCCTTCTGCGACATGGGGTGGCCAGATTTTGTTGGACCAAGGAGGTTGTCCCCATTTCAGGCCCATGTTTGAGAGGTTATTCCAAGATATTCCAAGTTCATCATCAATTTTGGTATCCTATGCAGTGACATGTATGTGTTTATCCATCTCTGCCTAACATATAATATGTTTCTATGCCGTTCACCATTTTGGCAGGACATTCGGACATTCCCATGAAATGGCTCTGTCTGAAAATAGGCTACCCCAACCAATTCTATTTCTACAATGTGGGGCCCCCTAGTCATAAGTTGGTTTATAACCCAATCTAACTAGTTCGTTATAACTACCATAAATCCTATAGTTATTGTAGGTATAAACCAACTTAGCTATCTTGGGGGGGCCACTTTCTAATAGGGGAACATGATAACACATCAAAATTGGCCTATTCTCCGACATCCACACACAGACCTCTCTGCAATTGATGGCAAGTGCTCCCTTCCGCAAACTATGGCCCCCCAAATGAATACATCCAACACCAAAACTGGTTGGTGGTTTCAAACATGTTTTATTTTCCATGATATATGGGATAATCCTTCCCATTGACATCCATTGACTAATATTTTTCGAGATGGTTAAAACCACCAACCAGCAAAAATGTACGAAACCATTGTTCAATCGGGGTATAAAGAGTACTTCGAGGGATGGTGTAGCAATCATCCCTTGATTTTGGTCTTTGTTTTTGGCCGAATTGTTTAAGAAAACAAGGTGGAGCCCCATAGTTATGTTTGTTGATTTAGTTTCTCTCATCTATATAAGTATAGTATAGTATAGTTATATCTGCCATCAACAAACATTGCTTAAGCAAATTAACCAACATTTATATAATCCTCATGCTTGCTAGTGAAAAATCCTTATTTTCCCCTTGGTTGCTGATTGTTTCAACCAACTTAGCTATCATAGATCAACAACCATAGCTATCAACTATCAAATTCCCTTAACTATCAACTTAGCTATCATTTTTTAGCTATTTCCAACCCTTAGCTATTTCAACTTTACCATTTGGGGGCCCTATAGTTCCAAGGCTTCTATCTACCCGACGGTAGATTTTCGAAAAGATCAGATGGAAATCCATGGGTTCCATCAGGAATTACCTAGACATGGTTGCTGGTTCATATCATATCTACGAGGTAATGTGTTATGGTTCATATCATATCATATCCATCATATTATCATATCATGGTTTAACATGAGGTGACATCTACTTTAAACATGTGTGAAACGATTTCACCTCATGTTTCGATGACTTTTATTGCCGCAACCGCTCAACTGGCTCAACTCACCGCAGCATTTTGGCTCTGAATTTGACAGGAAAATCAGCCGAAGAAGACAATCCAATACTTCGAAGGTCATTTGAAAAGGTTGAAGTTCCTTGGACCGAGGCTAGGTCGGGAAGTCGGCTGTGATGAAGTTTTTTGGGATCATGATCCATCTTGGGAAGATGGAAGAATATGGCCTGGCACGAGTTCTCGCGAAGTTGGCGAAGTTGGTAAAAATTTGCCTTGGTGAACTGTTGGCTTAATGTTAGATGTAACATGATAAAACCATATGAAACCGTATAAAACCATATAAAACCATATAAAACCAAATAAAACCATATAAAACCATATAAAACTGTTGGTTAACATGATAAAACCATCTAAAACCATATCGTATCCATAGGGCTTTTCGCTTTTTAAACACCAACCAGATGATCATGGAGGAGTTGGATGCTCCTCTGAGGTTTGATACAGATACGCCAGCATGACTGTGATGAATGCAGATGTCTTGAAACTTGGATGGTTTATGACATTGGTAATGGCACCCATGACTGGGAATGATAAACATACCACCGATTTATGGTGAAGACTGGGCAGACTGGGGGATGGTTTATGACATTGTTTTACCAACATTATGAAACTTGATTTCAGACCACACACATCCGCCATGCTATTAATGAGTAAATCAACGAACTAAATATGGCCATTTTCAATAGCTATGTAACAGTTTACCAGAGGGTAATATGTTTTAATATGGTTTAATATGTTTTAATGAGATTTCACTCACCCAAAATGGAGGTAATAATGGAATAATATTGAAAACCACATTTTTTTGGAATGGAGGTCCAAGAACAATATTGTTTGGCTTGTTTATGACTAATATTTCACCAAGGTAAAATGACCCATTAATTCCCACAAGATATCCCTATTGTTGGTTATATCCCATGAAAAATCATTATATCCCTATTGTACACTTTGGTAATCAAACAATGATGAATTTCTATAAAATGCTGGATTTATGATTTGGTAATCAGACAGTTATGTTATGATTTAATGCATAGTGCATGCTGGAAAGTTTATGAATTTTCCTCCCAGTAGATTCGAACTTTCCATTGAAAAACCGCCATTTCGTTGGGCAATTTCCCAGCGGATGACATGGACATCACCATGACCTAGCTGGAAGAGACGGTTGGAAGTGGGTAAAGTAACCACATTGTCCAATTATGGATGGATGAATATTCCCATTTAGGTTAACATACCCTAGTTATGTATAATCATGTATATATATATATGCTTTATGACATATTCCCCACTTAATATTATGAGTCGATGAACCATACAATTATCTAGCTTGATAGTGAAGTACCCAGTTCATAGAAGTTCATAGTATAATATTGCCCAGTTCTTTCACATTCCTGGGTCCCCGCAGCTTACAATTCATGCCCAAGGAAGCAGCGAAAGCGCATCAACAGGAGCTGCCGTTGTGATGGTCATTTCTTCCATAGAACTATGGGTTAACAGCTATGGGTCAACTAGTTGTAACCAACTATTGATTAACAACAGGCTTAGTCTACGTACAACTACTGTATGGGTTAATCACCTACAGTTATGGCCCGAAGTACCAGTTACAATTGTCAGTATGTCCCCCCATTTATGGCATAGTATAACCCCATAGAAATAACCATTTGTAATTGGTAAAGGGCTTGAATTGTAGCTATTGAAAGTCACAATGTTTAATAGGTGAATCATATAGAAAAATGGGGATACCATGTGGATTTTTTATGGGGCATAATGGAATGTACAACCAACTTGATATGAGGTTTGGGTGTGTCTGAAAATGTGGGAAAAAACGTCCAAAATGCCCATTTAATTGTGAATCAGATGAATGTGCGGATATCCCAATTTTCAGACAGCCCTTTTTATATCAGCATCAATCATGGTTTGACATGGTTCTTCAACATCCCAAAATGAGGATCCCATGCTATGCCAGGGTTGAACGGATGCCAGGGGGCATGCCAATCCTATGTCAATTGGAACGGATTTGCCAATCGTTTTTCAACATTTTCTGGAAAAGTAGTGACTGGATCCATATTGGATCCCTCATCCACGAAGTTTGTGCTGTCCCAATCCCCGTGGCCTTGCATTTTGGTGATATTCCCAGTGAGAATGGGTGAAATCCATTTTAAATCACCAGTTTTTGTTCTGGCTATCCCCATGGATTTGGGATATCTTGGCTGATTTTGGATGGTCAAATCAGGTTCAATCCCCTGATTTGTCTGTATAGGAAGCTGACGCAAGCAGCGAACGCCAATGCTTCCGCGGTTCTGAACGTGGTGGCAGAGGTCGATATGGGTTTTTTCTGGGGTCCTGGTTGGGGGATGAATTTTTCAGGGATGCTCGGCCAAATGTAGGTAAAGATTCCTGCACCATGGAGCATATAGGGGATATCCCCTGGTCATTTTGCTGTTTTTTTTAACAGTTTGCTATGGTATGCTATGGTATGGTCCATTTAGTTCCATGATTTACCCTCTGGTTATGACTAACATAGCCATGGTATAGATGGCCCTAATCGAAATAGATGGTTTACCTATTAATAGATATTAATAGCATGGTGATTTTCCATGGCTATGTTAGTCATAACCAATCATAACCAGATGGTACCAATTGAAGATGGTGATTACCAGAGGGATCCTGATGGGATATCATGGGGATGAAACTGATCATAGTGGGGAAGAATGGGTATGGCTGGAGTCACTGCAAAAAATGTACTCGCATATTTAGAATTTTATATGTTGTCTTTGTAGTATTTGAAATGATTTAACCATCTGAAAAGAGGGTTACATAGTTATTGTACATAGTCAAACCTTAGATCTCGATAAATGATACGGACCTCACAAGATGATCCTCCTTGCAAGTGGAGATTTACCCTCTGGTAAACATACAAAAAACTATTGAACACCACTATTTCTAATGGCTAAATCCACTATTTCTATATGTTCAATAGTTATTTTTCACAGTTTACCAGGCCGGGTAACCATCCTAACTTCAGCCAGATATGTTTCGTGGCCGGCACAGATAGATGCCACCAGGATGTTAGTTCGATGATGGTTTTCCCCATCAAAAGTCTAACTTTTTTGGCATCGTATAGATGATATCCTCCATAAGATCTGTTGTTGCTAATTTCTATAGAAGTATAGATTCTATTTTCTATAGTGTTTCTATTGATGATAGTATTCATGTTTATTTGCTCACTTTTCTATTTTCCATGTAGATGATACAGTACAGTGCATTATCAAGCCATCGAATTATCCAACCATCATCAAATACAGATGATAAATCACAGAAGTATAGATGATATAGTCTATCTACTAGGAGATATTCGTGCCTACCATAACTGGTTGGTGGTTTCAAACATTTTTTATTTGCCATAATATATGGGATGTGATCCTTCCCATTTACTTTCATTTTTTTCAAGATGGTTGAAACCACCAACCAGTGAACTATAAAATGGATGTTAATGGGGTTTATTAACCAATAATCCCTACTGACGAACTCATATTTTTCACAGGGCTTCAAACCACCAGCCAGTAATGGTGAACTAATCAGCCATGGTTAAACATATTAGCCATTTAAATACAGTCTATATATGGTTATATAAGCTATATATATATATGGTATATATTAACCTCTGATTGATGTTTTTCACAGGGCTTCTTTTTCACCAACCAATTGATGCACTTGTTGGTCAAATCAACACTTTTATCAGGTCTTTCCCTAGTAAAATCACCATTGGATACCCTCTGGTAAACTAACATAACTATGGTAAATCACCATTTTTAATGGGAAAACTCACTATAAATAGCCATTTTAAAAATGGTGATTTTCCATAGCTATGTTAAATTACCAGAGGGTAGCAAACCACCAGCCAGAGAACAAATTACCAGCATGGAGAGCTCCATCCGCAGGAGCTGTCCTTGATGAACGGCGTCAACACAGCCACCGCGCTTCACCGCATCGCGCGCCATTGCGTGGCGAGTCGTACGGGCCAGGGGACCGTTGAAGGAACGAAAACCATAGGATATAGGAACGCCATGGGAAAAGCATGGGAAAATGGTGATTTGCCCAAGAAAAACGTGGATTTGAATGGATTTCATGGGAATTATAGCTGATGAAAGATTAAACTAAGTTTAACTAATCACTAATAAACTCGGGTTTGGCCAACAAAAACAGAGATATAATTAATTTCAGTAGACTTTGTCTGATCAGAATTTTGTCGGAACATCCCCAACGATGGCTATTGTCATCATGTTTCCTATTTTTCGATGGGGGTAAAGAATCAACATCTGGGGACGCAGAAACATTTCTTAAGACATTGAAGAAAAAGTACGTAACAACAAAAATGGGTTTTGATTCAAACATCATGCATGGAACTATTGGTTTATATACTCAGTTTACTCAGTTTACTCCACATCTTTGGCGATCTGAATTATATTGAAGAATATGAACCTCGCAGCAGCGCATGAAATGAACAAACAAACAACATACCTCCTAGGTTTGGGGTGACTGGTAGATCACCATCCATGATAGTTTAGTAAACTCAATAATAACACAAAAAAAACTCCGATTTTGGATGGTTAGAGTGTTCTATCATTTGTTTCAAAGCCATATTTCTGTTGAAATATGCCTTTGAATCTGCCACATGGGATTCTCTGAGAATAGAGTACCCCAAAATTGCTGGTTGATCATGATTTTCTGTCCATTAACATGACCATTTGGCAGTTATATGATACCCTATTTTCAGGTAAACCAATTATAACTGTATGCACGCAGATATGTTTGTTTCTATCCCATTAGATATTCAATTCTGTCCCATGATATGCCCATATATGTCCATAAGCCCTTGGAAATGTAACATAGCAACGTAGGTAAATCACATCAATGGACCAATTTTTTCATTCATTTTCCAGTGCTCATTTTCATAGATTCCCGGAGGATATGCAAGAACTCTATAAATACAATTTTTAGGGGGATGAACATCCATAAATCCCAGCCATCTTGATGTTCACTGAGGGTACCAGGTTTTGACCCATCCCCTTGAGAGCTCCTTGGCTCTCCAGTGGACACACCAAGGTGAAGGGCGAAGCCGGGCCTGATGGAGCCGCACCTGAGGCAAAGAAAGAGGCCGGTGATGGCCTGAAACATGGCTGGAATGGGGGTAAAACAATGCCATAAACCAACCATTTGAGATCGGGAATGTGTTGGACCACCTGTTAAACTCCCTTTTTTCTCACCAAAAGTCAGTTCTTACATCATCAAGTTCCCACTTTGTTAGTAGAGCATCCACTTTGTCTTTCTCAAAGAAACTAGTTTCTATTTTGCATCAATAGTCAAACATGTTTTTCTGTGCAGTTTTTAGGAGGCAGGGATTCAGAGCTACAGTCAAAGCCCTTTACCAGTCATTAATGGGGTGACTGACGTACTGACTCATAACTGGTATTTCGTAAAATCGTTCTATCATAACTGGTAGATCCATTGATAGTCCTATATTATATATTATATATGATATATTCCATTAATAGTTCGATCAGATTTATAATTTTACCACTTACACAGCGCCATAACTGTAGGATTTTCCTAGGTTTTCCCCACCCGATTCGTCATGGCCCCAATGTGCCAACCCGGCCGCAGGTTGAGGCGCACCCGGCTTTTGGAGCCCTGCTGCGGACCGTGGAACAACAGGCGGAGGTGCAGGGTCGATGGTCAGCGATGGGACCGTTCCAAATTTCTGGATGTCCTTCAAGGGAACCAGCTGAGTTTCCGAGATTGCTCAGATTTATAGAAAAAATAAGCTAGAACCAGCGATTTTCTGCAGATTGGCCATGATAAAACGAAGGCTCCTGCTGTGGAAACTTCGGTTGCTCCCCTCTTTACCAAGCTGAACCCCAGCTGGCCCCGACAGCACGTCACGGCCGCAGATGTCACTTTTGGCGGACCATGATGTTGCAGAGGAGCGGTGCAGATCTAAGTTGACCAAGTGGGCATGCCTCATCAACCCCCGAAAATCAAAAAAAATCGACCCCGAAAAAACGTGGATGGCTCAGTCCCAACAGTGATCAATTTGTAGTGAGACTTTAGATGGTACATTTGGTACCCAGAACCAGTCGCAACAGTAGTCGTACCAGAAATCAACCTGCCAAGATGGGTGGACGTAGTCTAGGAATGCCTAGGATATCAAACGTAGCCAATGTGAGAAACTACAGATATGGATATTACCCTCTGGTAATGACTGACAGTTTGCGAACTGGAAGCCATGGCCAATTGAGTTCGATGATTTACCCTCTGGTAAATAAACATAGACCCTGAAAATAACCCATTTTTAATGGAAACTAATCTTCCAAGTCCTATTTGCCAGGGTCTATGTTAAATTACCAGAGGGTACCTACTAAAATTGTGATTTTCCTTATGTGAAGCCACCAATCTGAGGGACTGGGAAGATGAGCGTTGCAAATGCCAAAATTGGTGCCCCTGGTGCCCGAAACCAACGTTGGTTGAAAAAAAGCCCCATTATATAACTGCAGAAGACTAGTTATATATAGTTATATGGTATAGATAGATATAAACAACTAGTTTATATTAGTTAACTAATGGTGTAGATAAATGTTTAACTATAGTTACTATAGTTATATGTTTTTGGTATTATATACTGACATTTAACACTGATATATCATTATCTACCATAAACAACTAGTTCGATATATCTATACCATAAACCATAGAATTCACCTAGCTAGTGCACTTTGCAGCAACTTAGCAATCGTAAACAGGAGCACCACCTTGTAAGCAATCCACCATAGGGCAGTACTCCACTGTTGGTCGGCGAGTGTCTCCATATGTCTCCATTTTCTGGGAGAAATTTGAAGAACTTGCCTGTCGACATGCCCATTTTGCTGCTGATACATTTATGAGTCTCTGTTTCTTAGTCACATCTGAAACGTTTTTTTCAATTGCTTAGATTCCCACGCCTAGCCTTTTTGTTAAATGCTAACCTACGTTTCATTCGCTGCAGGAGATTCTTCCTGCCCAGTGTGTCACTTGTTTTTTGAAGACTCGCGGCCGAGTGCTGCGCCCCTGCCAGTTTTACACATCATAAATTTGGATGAACACAGAATACATCATGATAATTATCCTGGATTTACTGCAGTTCATGATTCATGGTTTAACACCAGTAACATGAAGCCATGTTCACTAAACACTATTACCCATGACGGATCCATGGTGCTGCTATATATGGTGTGCCATGGATCCCATCAGCAAAAACCCCAGTCATGTTAGCATTTTTTGTACCAACACCAGCCGGATCCGTCATGGGTTACTAAATCCCATAATACATTTATTGATCTCAATGGTTCAGGATATATATATATATATGGGACAAGAATTGAAGAATCGTGGGACAAAAAAAGCATTTTTTTTTTGTGGGGAGAATTCGTCATCACAGGGATTCAATGTTGGATGTTGACTAGTTGAATTTTTAATGATAGATCCAACATCCAACATTTGGATTATGTTGGATTTGTTCAGAGTAATTGGGTTTATGGTGGATGTTGATAGCCTCCAAACAAATGAGGGGATCTAACATTAATGGAGGGTATCAATAGAATCTTTATCCTCGTTTGTTCAGGGGAGAACCGATTAATTGAGTCAGTAAAGTTAAAGAGTCACTAATCAATCCTGCTCAAGAACCTTATCAGTGGATTTTTCTTGAGGGGAAATGTTGACGGTAACCACAGGTTTTACATGTTTATACCACCCAAATACAGGGTTTCAGCTTAGTGCACTGAATCTATTCTGGTGATAGTGATCACCCAGCACGTGGGTCAGAACCGAATCCATGATGGATGTTCGAGTTTTTAAAAGCGGTACAAGGCACCACTCTAACAGGAAGTATGCTTGAAATACCCATATGTCGGGGACATGGCTTGAAACATTTGCAGCTAAGACATGACCGCGCACTCAACCTGCAACTCATTATTCCAAGCCATTTTAGTGAAGTCTTCCATGTATATATATATATATATACATTACCTGGTGGCGCATCCCACTTAGTAAGTAGGTTAGTTCACCTTAGTTGCAAGTAGATTAACCCTACTTATCCCACTTATAACCAGGGATATAATCTACTTAGTAAGTGGGATGAGCCACCAAGTGGATATCCATATATCTGGGTAAATTATAACGACCTCACTGTTCTCCCTCACTGGAATGATGGTGAACATGGGAGCAACTATCCCAAAATAGCAACAAATCCATCTGCAATAGTCATGGATCACCCTTTTTTCGGGGCAGCCGTGGTGGTTTTGGTCGCTGTGGCGCCCAGCGGGCCCAGCACCCAGGCAAGCATCATCGCATGGCAGGGGATCCCAGCCCAGGGATCAGCAAGTTTCATGGGTAAATCAACGATTTCAAAATGGCCATCTATACAATAGCTACAATGTGAGGCCCCCCAGTTCTAAGTTGGTTTATAAGCCCCAGCAACTATAGTATACTTAGTATACTATAGTTATAAATACCATAAACCATAGTGACATTGGACTTATAAACCAACTTAGCTATCTTGGGGGCCTCACATTGTATGTTACGAAACTGTAGGAACTATAGGAAGTACCCTCTGGTAAACTGTCACATAACTATGGAACATCACCATGTTTCATGGGAAAATCCACTATAAATCACCATTTTCAATAGCTATGTAACAAATTACTAGAGGATACTAAGTAGATTGTATCCCTGGTTATAAGCTAGTGGGATTTTTGTAGGGTCAATCTACTTACAAATAGGGTGAACTAAGCTACCTACAAAAACGATCCGTGGGTTGAGCCAGCAAGTACCCTATGGTAATTTAACAAGGGTTTATAAATCCAATAACAAGGGTTTATAACATACCATATTACCATGGGATAAACCAGTTATAACTGGTTTAATATGGTTTACAACATATACTGTTTAATTTGTGAATGGGATTTTCTGAATGGAACATAATACTTAATACCACGGAATTTATATATATATATATTTACCTAATATAAATCAACCATGGTTTATTTAAGTCCCATGGTAGAAATTTCCAGTATATCTATCTTCCATGGGATTTGTTTTCATCAACTTCTACCATCCGAAGATGTACCCTGTCGCTCCATGGTGATTTTCAATCCAGTTCGCTATGTGAAAATATAGCTGGAGGCGTCATCATAAGGTAATATCATCCATCAACCCTAGATATTTCTTGCATAAACCATAGTTCTTGGAGTTTTTTTGAAGACTCAACTTACCGACATGACAAATCAACTATGAATCCCAATTGTTAGCAGATTTTTGTTGATTAAGCTTAACCACGCGGTCTCTGGTCTTGTAGGTCTCTGGTCAAATCCCAATTTTCTTAAGTTGATTTCTCATATTTTTGCGGTGAAACCCAATACAGTAATTGTTTCCCATGACCTCCCCAAAGAAAAATCCCCAACGGTGAAATCGCCATGTGGGTTTCAAATATATTCATCGTTTCGACACTACAAAAGGGATGATTGATTGAGATAGTTGATATTTTTGAATATGAGATGAGTTGAGATAGTTGATTCGTTGAGATTGATGGGTTGAAATTCAAGTTGACATGTTTTGTACAAACAATCACCGAGCCGAGCCGTATGTTTCTGCTGATTTTTTTCATGCTTCCAGCAGGTCCTTGGCCTGCTTGGACGTCCACAACGATCGGCTCATGGTCATCTTGGCCACGTTGGCACAGCCTCGACTGCACGAGTTCAAGTTTTACGAGGCGTGGACTGCGTTGATGGAACTTGATGGAGATCGGATCAGGTGAAAGATGTGAAAAAAAACATGGGGATGTGGAATGCATTGGGGAGTTACCCGGCCTGGTAAACTTACACAAAACTGGGATTTTATGGTGATTTAATGGGATTTTATGGTGGTTTACTGGGATCTAATGGGATTTACCCTCTGGTAAACTCACATAATTATGGAAAGATCCACCATTTTAAATGGGTAAATCCACTATTTCGACTGGGCCATTTTCAATAGCTATGTAACAAATTACCAGGGGGTAACATGTTTTAAACATGAAGTGAAAAACATATCAGTAAACATGTAGATGGAACCTTTTTTTCACGTGAAACACATAGTATGTAGCTACTCAGTAGGGATGTTACTCTGAAAAGCGAGGAGAGAAGCCTTAGAAGATGTGGAGTTAAACCAAGAAAACACGGAGATACCCTCTGGTAAACTAACATAGCTATTGAAAATTGCCATTTATAGTCAGTTTTCCCATTAAAAATGGTGATTTTCCATAGCTATTTGACAGTTTACCAGAGGGTAAAATCAACAAAACATCGGGACTTCATCAGAAACAGTGGATGACTGAGGGAATTGACCTAATCGATGTGTCAATTTTCAGCAGCTACACTTTAGCTTGCTGCGCATCAGGGATTGGCCCGGTGATGGATTGCTATTTTTTTATTTTTTTAATGAGGTGTACCGGTATACCTTCACTATTAATTATTAGAATGGATTAGAATGGATATTGTAATTGCTTGGTGGCGAACTACCCACGAATCTTAAGAAGGGTCAATCCACATGAAAAGGGTGAACTGTCCTACGATCCGTGGGCTGTTTCGGTTTATGACCGATATTTCACCGTCAAAAATCCCATGATATAAATCCCTGTTGTTGTTGGTCATATCAGTTAAATCATGTTAAATCCCTATTTTTTCCATCCAAAAACATCCAAAAACAACCATCAAATCAGACAAGATCAACATAAATCAACATAAATCAACCATGAATCCCCATTCTTCTAGTAGTTAACTCCATGAACTCCCCATTTTCCAAGGGGTTTTTGTGGGTTTGTGGATGGAGCCCATTGAAGCCCTAGGTGACCAATATGCTTTGGGCCTATGCCAAGCTCCGAGCTGTAGGTGGCGGAAAGGATTTCTGCAGCGATTGAACGTGTGGATTTTCTGCAGCGATTTTTCACGACTTTAAACACAGGGTGGTTTTTCATGAGATTTTTCCAACAAACTTTTTGTGTGTACTGAAGCATTTTTTTGAATATGGTGCTTTAATACGGTTCAATGGGATTCATCGAAGAAACATGGTGGTTTAATGAGATTTAACTGGACAACATTGAGATAAAAATGGAATCATGATGGAAAATATGGAGGTTTAACCAACAACAATAGGGATTGTATGGGATTGTGTATAGGTGATTTGTTATTGGGAAAATGGAATTAATGGACCTGGAATAATACAGGGATTTACCGTACTCTCTGGTAATCAAACCTGGAAAATATCACAAATAGACGTTTTAATGGGAAAATCCACTATCAATGGGATATGTTTCCAGCCCAGGTTTGATTACCGGAGGGTACTCGTAGCCCTTTGGTGTGGATTGAACCGATTGAGCCATCTGAAGATCGATCGGGGATATCTGTAGAAACGACTGGGAATATCATGGGAATATGTAACATCCAATGTCACATCCATTACTCCACGGATCTATATGGGAATATATGGGAATAGAACATAATTAGAACTAGGGATAGATATAGTATGATATAGTATTCCCACTATAACATCCAATTAATGTAACATCCATTACTCCACGGATCTATATGGGAATATAGGGGAATAGAACTAGGTCTAGATTCTAGATAGATATAGTATGATATAGTCCCATTATATTCCCATTGTGTTCCCATTACATTCCCATTGTAGATATTCCCATTTCTAATGGGATGTAATGCTGGTACAGCCATTCTATGTGGGAATATATGGGAATGTATGGGAATATATGGGAATAGAACTAGGGATAGATAGATATATATAGTATGATATAGTCCCATTATAACATCCAATGTAACATCCATTACTATTATATTGTCCCATTATAGATATTCCCATAGTCCCATTATAGATACCCTCTGGTAAACTAACATAGCTATGGAAAATCACCATCGTTAATAGGAGTTTCAACTATAAAAGGAACATTTTCAATAGCTATGTTAAATTACCAGAGGGTAGTCCCATTATATTCTCGTTACATTCCCATTAGGGCAACCAAGAAAACCTGATTTGCTTGTGCTCCTCCAGTGTTTTTTCAGCAAGGAAACCCTTTTTTCTGGCTGTTACAGGCATTGGGTGGCACTCAAGATATTCCCATTTCTAGGATATAGTCCCATTATATTCCCATTATGTTCCCATTACATTCCCATTCTATATAGACATAGATATTCCCATTTCTAGGATGTAATGCTGGTAAACCCAATGCCATAAACATCCAATGGATCCTGCAGGCCTGGCGCCTCAACTGATCTCCACGATCGCCCAGCGCCTACAGCAGCGCCGCCCTGGGGAATACAAGGCTGCACAGCGGAAGGGCTGCCCCAAGGGATCCCAAAAAACGGAGGACGGAGGATTTGAAGATGGAGGTTTTAGGGACTTTTCCTGCATTGTTGATGATTTTTCCAATTTTTTTAATGGATTTTCCACGATTTTGCTGTGTTTTCTTCGTTTTTTCTGAGAGAATTCTATGGAAAAAAGAGGAGTTAACCATGAGTTAACCGATGTTTTTAGCACTGAACATCGGGGATTTTGGGCATTGGATTCAAGTGATCCCCTCTGCGGGGTGACGGCGGGGTGTGGGGTTTTCTATTGGGATGAATTCTTCAAGTGTTTGATGACCTTAAACAGCTGGTGTTTCCAGGGTTTTTGAATGTTTCACTGCAGCATGACCCATTGACCCCGTGTGTGACTTCGTATCACTGTCCCTTTAACCCACATTTTCGCTGGTCTAAACGTGTTTTTCAAACAAAGATCAACCGTTGGTTTGAATCATGTTCAATATTGATTATATAATTAACCAATGAATCATTTACAACGGTTTCCATTCAACACGGTTAAGCATTGATATTTTCCAATTGTCATAGAAACAATAGTTGCACATGTATCATTATTAACCATTCATCATAATCATAATTTATATTATTGGTTAACGTGTCTTTAGAAAAAAAACACATATATATATATATATATCTTAATTAGAATTGGGGATATACCATTCATCATAAAAAACCTTAGAAAAAGAAACAGAAACATGAGTTTGTCTGAAGATACGGTATATCCCCAATTCTAATGGATCATAAATCATAATTGTCCGTATCAAAAAAAGGGTTTGTCTGACAATACCCACGCTTCAATGGTGAATCACCATGTTTCTTGTTAAAATCTTATTTTTGGATATGTCTGGGTAAATTATAACGACCTCACTGCGACCTCACTGGAATCATGGTTAGTAAGGGGAATCATCCCCAAATGGCCTTAATTCAGGTTACTGTAGTGAAATATTATAATTTACCCAGATATGTTTGGTGTATTTTTTGGGGTATACCATATTTTCAGACACACCCAAATTCCAGAAATACCATATCAAGTTGGTCACACATTCCATTATTCCCCATTATATATATATATCCACATCACATCCCCATCTACGGATGATTCACCTTAAAAACTGGTGATTTTCAATAGCTACACCTAACGCCGTTTACCCATTGCGAATGTTTATTTCTGTGGTGTTATCATAAACCATAGATGGGGTGACTTTATTCCATTTTCAGATCCACCCATAGCTAGTTGGGGCGGTCTCTTCCATTTTTAGATGGTTAAATCCACTATAATCGCCATCGTTGATGGTTAAATTCGCAATCATCACCATTTTTGATAGTTTTTCATCGTCTTATAATCAATTTTAGAATCATATCAAGTCAAGTTGGTTATAAATCTATGCACATATATATATGTATACATATATATATATATATATACATACACATCATACCATTTTGGATGGTGTTTGATACTGAATGCCATATTTATATATCCATTTGATGATCGTTCCCCATCCAAAATGGTCCTTCTTTGCCAGACCGACAGGCACATTGCCTCTCCTTGGCGGTATGGGCCTTTGCGGAGGTGGGAAAAAGATCGGGGGAAATGGATGACACATGATATTTTTCACTGGAAAATAGATGAAACATGCACTTTTTCATTGGAAAATGGATGAAACATGCAATTTTAGTCGGAAAACATCTGAAAAAACATTGGAAACTTTATGAAAAAGATCAATTGGAAAATGTGGCCGGAATCCTCCAAGTTATGGCCATTTAAAGGACACCATCATGGCTTTGAGATATGAAAATTACCATCGGGATTGGCTTGGCTTGATCATTTCAGTGGGTTTCCAGAACTAGGGGTACCCCAATAGCTCGCTGGATGCTTTATTTCATGGAAATCCATCTAGAAATGATGAACTGATATTTAAATGATATGGATGACTTGTCGGACACCACAAAATTCCTCTGTTTCAGATGTATTTCGTAGCCATGCTACCTGGACCGATCCAGGTGTCAGACATTCATTCCACATGAATTTTATTTTTCTATATATTGGGAATAATATTATTTCCTACTGACTTTCATATTTTTCAGAGGGGTAGGTATACCACCAACCACTTCATTTTGTTGGTCAAATCAACTCTAAATCAGGTCTTTCCCTAGGAAAATCACCATGTTTGAGAGTTCAATTTGGTCAAATCCACCATTTTAAGCATAGTTCAATCCACTATAATCACCAATTTTAATGGTTCAATCTAAAAAAACATTTTTTGATGGTGTTTGATAGTTAACATCCATTTTGATCACCAATTTTCATGGTTTTTGATAGTTGTTGATAGTTTTTGATCCCACTCTCATCCACTATTAAATCAGCAGTTTTGATGCATGGTTTTTCACCTTTTATCATCCACATCGAAATCACTACCCTCTGGTAAACGTTTCACATAGCGAACTGGAAAGATCCACCATTTCCAATGGGTAAATCCACTATTTCTATGGTCATTTTAACTAACATAGCTATGGAAAATCACCATTTCCAATGGGTAAATCCACGAACTAAATGGTCATTTTCAATAGCTATGTTAGTTTACCAGAGGGTAGTCCCATTGTATTCTCATTACATTCCACCATTTCAGCAGGGTGTCCTGCTGTCCGAAAGTTCCGAAACGACCGAAACGCTGGCGAGGCCCACTGGCCCGATGAGGCGCTGATGTCCTCGCTGGCAGAGGAGCTGGCAAAGCAGGCAGAGTGACCGTTCTGTTCATGCTATGACAGTTCATTAATATGGTTATATATGGTTATATAATATATGATTAATTATATATGATTAGTTATATATGGTTATATATGGTTATATATTGTTATATATGGTTATATAGGATTTTTATGGTTATATATGGTTATATATGATTAATTATATATGAGTAGTTTTATATGGTTATATATGGTTATATATGTTATATATGGTTACATATGGTTATATATGGTTATATCATCATTTCTCCAGATTAATGGGTTAGTAGTTATTAGACATTAGACAAACCAGTATTACCATGGCTCATTAATTACTGGCTGGTGGTTTGGAACATGAATTATATTGTTCCACATATTGGGAAGCCACCAGCCAGTAATGTTTGGAACATTTTATATTGTTCCATATATTTGGAACATTTTATATTGCTATATTGTTTCTTGAACATTAATAAATCCCAACTGATTTTCATATGTTTCAAGGTGGTTAAAGCCACCAACCAGTAATGGTGAACTAATCAGCCATGGTGAACAAAAACTATATTTAAATCACTTGTATTTCTTTTTAGAAGTATTGAACTATGCATAACTGATCTTTTCATATTGGTATTTTAATAGTGAAGTACATGGATTTAAATGGCTTTTACATAGTTAATGATGTTAATGAGGTTTATATTAAGTGGATTTAAATGGTTAAGTTAATGGTATATGGAGGTACATGGTTAATATTTGTACATGGTGAACTAATTAGCAATGGCTAACTATATTTAAATTACTGGTGTATATATATATATATATACATATATATATGTATGTATATGTTGTGAAATAACTGGAGTCAACTATGGTATGTTGGTAATATGGTTAATATATATATATATATACCATATATACTGTTTTTATATTAACATAATACATAGTATACAATATATTCACTCATATAATATACATATGGCTATGGTCTATGGTTAATAAATGGTATCATACATATTTATGAAATATTCTATAAACACTTCACACCAATGAATTATATATGGTAGTTGCTGGTTGTATATCAATAATAACAATAATAATAATACTAATAATAGTATATAACAATGATAATGAAACACTGTGTGGTGACTCATGGTAGCTACGTGGTGGCTTATTAATATGTATATGGCTATATATGGTTATATGGTTATATATGCTTATATATATGGTTATATAATCTATATGGTGTGAATGCATTTGATATCTATAAACCATAAACCCATACCAGGGGGTGCAGTTCCAGTTGTGGAAGTGGATATTTTGCCACAGTCACAGGGGTTATATCCCAACTTCTGGAGGTTATCACCATAGTACCTACAAAGATGACCTCAACTGTAGTTTTTTTGTTTTTCTTCAGGGATTGAACATGCTTTTCATCAGAACACAATTCATTTCTAGATTTTTTTTTCAGGGATATCTTCCCATCAGATTCTATATTATATTCCCATGGATATCTATAGATTCTGAATCAGACATTGGATTTTTAGGACATCTTTGGGCTTTCGGATCTTTGTCACTGGCGGCATCCCCCGGTGAAGATCACGGTGGCTGGCACTTTATGTATCTGTCGAAAATCGTGGCATTCAAATTGTGTCGCACAGCCATATATATATATACATATGATATAACAATATATAACAATATATAACAATATATAACCATATATAACCATATATAACCATATATAACCATATATAACAATATATAACCATATATAACCATGGTTATATATGGTTATGTATGGTTATATATGAGTGCCACATGTTTGCTGGTCTATCCCCATCTTTCCCAATATTGCTGGTGAAAAACACTCATTCTTGGTCTGTTGATCTCAACAATTAACAAGGCCCAGGTCCCAAGCGGGCGTGAATAAAAATGGAGCCATGCCCATATCTACCATCTTGTTGCTGAAATCACATGGAGCATCCTCGTTTTTGCTTGGTGATGATCTCATTTTCGATTCATACAATGTGGGGCCCCCTAGTTATAAGTTGGTTTATAACCCAATCTAACTATAGTTATAACTACCATAAATCCTAGTTATTGTAGGTATAAACCAACTTAGCTATCTTGGGGGCCCCACTTTGTAGAAGATTTGACCCGAGTTGCAAGAACCAAAGGCTAAAATATGACTCCAGTCGCCCATACTGCTTTTCTTCAGCCAGATGCCATCTCATGACGGTATCCTCAAAGGATGTATAAACAGATCCATTGGCAAAATCGGTCCCAACTCTTTATCGTCAAACCCCATCGCTTTTTCTCAAAAGATACCAGTTGAACTTCGCAAGCATCTGTTAGGCCGAGTCCTTACAACCGCAAGAGATTTGCAATATTTGTTGCTGGGCGTCATGTCGGTTATTTGGTAAATGCAAAAACCTCCATTTTTAATAGGGAAATCATCTGTAAATGGAACATTTTCCATGACCATGTCAGTGTACTGGAGGGTATGGGTTAGATATGCTCTATGGTGACAACTAGCAAAGATTCATGGGGTTTATAAAGGATTTATCATGACTTATCTGATTTATGGTAGCTAAGCTGGCTTCTAACAAGTACATCGACTTTATCCATAGCTGGAAAAATGGGAAAATGCCTGCAATAAGTACTTGGTGGCTCATCCCACTTACTAACTAGATTATATCCCTGGTTTTGTTAATGGGATTTTTGTAGGGTTCATCTACAACTAGGCTGAACTAACATCCCCTTGCGATCCGTGGCTAGTTCGCTACCAAGTAGAAGCTTAAGATTTGCATCGTGGCTTTGGGGTTGAACGTGGACCAAGTTTGGCGATAGGGCTCCACTGCCCCTAAAGTTTGGCCGTCTCATGGCCATTGAAGTTTCATTAGGCCACTGCAAATTGACCATTTTGACACTGGCACTCTCTGGTTGGTGGTTTGGAACATGAATTATATTTTTCCATATATTGGGAAGAATAATACCAACTGACTTTCATATTTTTCAGAGAGGTACAATGTGGGGCCCCCTAGTTATAAGTTGGTTTATAACCCAATCTAACTATAGTTATAACTACCATAAATCCTAGTTATTGTAGGTATAAACCAACTTAGCTATCTTGGGGGCCCCACTTTGTAGGCATACCACCAACCAGCTGTCAGTTTTCAATAAAAAATAAGCTTCGGTGGTATCCCCAACAGCCGCAACGTTTTATTTTTACATTTTTTTTTCTGCAACCTTCTCCGGAACCTTCTCTGGAACCCGTTGAACTTGACCTGGCCCTGCACCAAAGATTCCAGAACCTGACTTGCCTTTGCACCAAGGCTTGCTGGAACCTTCTCCGGAACCTTCTCCGGAACCCTGTTGAACCTGACCTGGCTCTGCACCAAAGCCTCCGGAACCTTCCCCGGAACTGGCTCTGCACCAAAGCCTCCCAGGCTTCTCCGGAACCTTCTCCCGAACCCGGCCCTTTTGAACCTGACCCGGCTCTGCACCACCACACCTTCTCTGGGAACCTTCTCCGAACCTGACCCGGCTCTGCACCAAAGCCTCCCTTCTCCGGATGCCTTCTCCAGAACCCTGCTGAACCTGACTTGGCTCTGCACCAAAGCCTCCCAGACCTTCTCCGGAACCTTCTCCGGAACCCTGCTGAACCTGACCTTGCTCTGCACCAAAGCCTCCCAGACCTGGAACCTTCTCGGGAACCTCGTTGAACCTGACCCGGCGCCTGCACCAGTGCACACCGGAGCTATTCTGGGCTGAAGACCCCATTAGCATACGCTGTTGGGGAAAAAGGCTTGGTTCAGGCCGTTTTTCGGACAGTCCAGTAGCACCTCGATAATCTTTGGGTCTGGTTGGTGGTTTCAAACATGAATTTTATTTTTCATTTCATATATGGGATAATCATATTATCATATTATGTGACCATGACTATGCCACTATATATGGGATGTCATCCTTCCCATTGACGAACTCCATCATTTTTCAGAGGGGTAGGTCAACCACCACCCAGTATATAATCTCAATATAATCCAAAAAAAATCTCCACATAATCACCATATAGTCCCATTATAAAATATTTCAAAGATGGTTAAAACGCACCACCAGCCATTTTTAGTTGACCGCTTAGGGATGGATCAGTGGGTGGTTTCACCAAGAACAGTTCAGTATTGAAGCCATGGCCCATAAGAAATTTCGATGTACCGAACTTAAAAAATGTTTGTGGGTTTATAACACCATCTAACTAGTTTGTGATGAGATTTGCCTATTATAAATGAAGATTTTTCAGGTCGCAAACTGTTCGTTTACCAGTATGATGACCAACGGGGGCTGTTGAGTTTTTGACCATTGCCGCATTGCCAAGTCGGCCACTTTTGTAAGGAAGGTGCAACCAGCACTGATGCTGGTAATTAATCTTGTTTGTGAAATGATTGATTATCGCGATCCGAAATAGGTTGTTTTCACCTTCCAGGCGCAGACTTCTATGATTTGTGTGTATATATATATATATGTATGGCAGTCCATACCTCGCTCCATATATATAGAATGAACCTGAATGATTTTATACTCTAGCTTTGTCACATCCAAAAGATCTCACCCTCAGCACTTCAGATGGTCGCTGCGTCTCTCGCTGCATCACTTTCCCAGACTTTGTCCACTGATCTTCTGCTGAACAGTATTTGGCAACCCAGTTCTTTGCTTCTCACTTCAAACTTTCAAACTTCTACAATTCATGTAAGTTCTATAGTTGATGGCTAAGTCCCATAATCAATTCTATAATTAGATGTACTACTAAATCTCATAAATAAAAAACAATATCAATTCCTATAGAGTTGATAACTAAATCCCAAATTAACAGCTGATGGTATATTAATGGTATTTTGGTGAACTAACCAGCCATCAACAGTTTATAATTTCCCATTAATTTCCCATTTCCCATCAACAGCTCATAATTTCCCACTAATCAGCCATGGTATATTAATGGTACAACGTGAGGCCCCCAAGATAGCTAAGTTGGTTTATAAGTCCAATAACTATGGTTTATGGTATTTATAACTATAGTTACTGGGGCGAATCTAAACCAACAAACATCACTGGGGGGCCTCACATTGTAGTTTAAATTCCATTCAAAACATCCCAAATCAACAGCTTTCGTGACACCCGAGGTTGGGCCTTGGCGGGACGGGTGCAAAGCCGTGCAGCGCTCCACGAAACGGTGTACTGCGCGTTGATGCAAGGCCGATGTCGTCGTTAAACAGGTTCGGTCCGTTCGGTCCCCAACGCCACGATGTAAATCAGAAGGTTCTACCAAAAATGGATCCTGGTTGAAGTTTCAACTATAAAACTAGTGGACTTGGGTCCTCTGTAAAATAGTTTTTTCAATGGTTCTTACAGTCCCCAAATACCACCCCCGATAAAAATGGGGGTTAATAGTTGATTTATTGGCAAAAGAATTGGCTAGAGGGGCCTTCTCAAAAAAACATGGCCAAACAAGTGTTACCCTAAAGGTCTGTATATCATGTTCTCTAATGTAATCCCCCATGCTGGTCCCCTAAACCCACGCCATGTCCCAGCCCCGTGTCCCCAAGTGTTACCCTAAAGGTCTGTACATCATGTTCTCTAATGTAATCCACCATGCTGGACCCCTAAACCCACCCCATGTCCCAGCCCCGTGTCCCCAAGTGTTACCCTAAAATACCCTAAAGGTCTGTAGGTCATGTTCTCTAACTGAGCCCCGTGTCCCCAAGCGTTACCCTAAAGGTCTGTAGATATGTTCTCTAATGTAATCCACCATGCTGGTCCCCTAAACCCACCCCATGTCGCAGCCCCGTGTCCCCAAGTGTTACCCTAAAGGTCTGTATATCATGTTCTCGCATGTAGTCCGCCATGCTGGTCCCCTAGACCCACGCCATGTCCCAGCCCCGTGTCCCCAAGTGTTACCCTAAAGGTCTGTGTATCATGTTCTCTAATGTAATCCACCATGCTGGTCCCCTAAACCCATCCCATGTCCCAGCCCCGTGTCCCCAAGTGTTACCCTAAAGGTCTATAGATCATGGTCTCTAATGTAATCCACCATGCTGGTCCCCTAAACCCACCCCATGTCCCAGCCCCGTGTCCCCAAGTGCTACCCTAAAGGTCTGTATCTGTATTTCATGTTCTCTAATGTAATCCTGAATGCTGGTCCACTAAACCGACCCCATGTCCCAGCCCCGTGTCCCCAAGTGTTACCCTAAAGGTCTGTATCCAATGGAGTTAGCCCTGAAGGTTGAAGTCCACATCTCAAAATGTCGTCCTAAGTGAGTGAAAAAGTCGTCCTCAGTGAGCCTTTGACCAAGTCGGAAGGTCGTTCGGACGAATATTGGGCAATGCCCCTTGTTTTGGTGGCTTCATTCTGTGTAGCTGAATCAGCATTTTTTACAGAGGTTTACACTGTATCAATGAAATCTTGTTGTTGCCCATGTTTCTTCTATGTTCTTGTTACTCAAATCAAATCCCACTTGTTTCTGTTTGAAATCCATGTTATTTAGCTTGGACAAAGCCACTTTTGTGGTGTGTCAAACCAGTCAATATATTAATATCAGCTACCCTCTGGTAAACTGTTACATAACTATGGAAATTCACAAGTTTTAATTGGCAAATCCACTAATTACAAATGGGCCATTTTCAATAGCTATGTTTGTTTACTGTCCAAATACTTTGAATCTCCAAAGTCCCTACACCGACGTTGCCAGGTGATGTCTTAAGGCGGTGTAAGGCTGAAGAGTAGCTCGACATGGCTGTGATGTGCTGTGATATATTGGGGATTTTTGGGGTGTATAGTTTCCTCTGGTTGGTGGTTTGGAACATGAATTTTATGACTTCCCCAAGAGTTGGGATGGTGATCCAATCTGACGAACTCATATTTTTCAAAGGGGTAGGCTCAACCACCAACCTGGTCTATAATTTACTGTAAACTAACGTATATAGCTATGAATATCCATCACATGGTGGATTTTCCATTGTTCTGCGAAGGCAAACCGTGCCCTTTGGA
>CAMXCT020004249.1:19927-42229 GCA_947184155.2 Cladocopium goreaui | reverse complement strand
AACTCTAGATAGATCCTAAACCAAGCCTGGATAAACCCTAAACACAAAACACACCCTAAACTAGCCGCAAATACATGCTCACCCAAGCCATTTAAACCAGGCCTAAATAGATCCTAAACCAACCTTCAACAAACCTTAAACCAACCCTAAATAGGTCCTAAACCAACCATAAATAGGTCTTAAACCAAGCCTAAATAAAAACTTAAAACAGACCCGAAAAAGATGTTAAACTAACCCAAGAAACTAAATAGAGCCTAACTCTTAACCCAACCATCAAAAAAAGCTTAAACAAACAGAACCCCTAAACTAACCCTTAATGAAGCCCTAGTTGCAAACTACCATTTTACATGAACAGTTCGAATTCAAAAATGCTGCAAATACCGTTGAAACAGCATCTTCCAGCTCCAAAATGTTACAAGTTCCACCCAAATGTTGCAAATTCTATGGAAAATGAGAGGTTTCAACTCCAACATGTTGCAAAGCAGTTGAAATGGCAGCTTCCAGCTCCAAAATGCTGCAACTAGCGAGGAAAACGTGCGAAAAAACGGATCCCCAAAAAATTCCCGAACCGGAAATAATAATTCCCAAAACAATTCCGGACCCTAATGTAATTAGTGTAGCGTAGTGTAGTGTAATATAGTTGTAGTTGTAGTTGTTGTTGTAGTTAGTGTCGTGTAGTGTCGTGTAATATAATGTAGTGTAGTGTAGTGTAATGTAATTAGTGTAGTGTCATGTACTTAGCGTAGTGTAGTGTAATGTAGTGTAGTTGTAGTTGTAGTTGTAGCTGTAGCTGTAGTTGTAGTTGTAGCGTAGTGTAGTGTAGTGTAGTCTAGTGTAGTGTAGTGTAGTGAAGTGGAGTGGAGTGTAGTGTCGTGTAGTGTAGCGAAGTGTTATGTAATGTAGTTGTAGTAGTAGTAGTAGTTGTTGTTGTTGTTGTTGTAGTAGTTGTAGTTGTAGTTGTAGTTGTAGTTGTAAGTGTAGTTGTAGCGTAGGGGAGTGTAGTGCAGTGTAGTGGTTGTAGTTGAAACTGCCACAAAACCCTCACGTTTTGCTCACTTTTGGCAAGGTGCACAATCCCTCGTGCTTGCCACGCAAAACGACATCAAAAATGCTCCGAACCCCTCAGTTTTTTCCACTTTTGACTTTGGAATGCGCTTCGCGCCACAACGGCATACACTTTTTCGACAGCTCAACGTCCAAAAGCGGTCAGAGAATGGTGTGTTTTGCACATTTTGACTTGGAAATGTGCTTCGCGCCACAACGGCGTACACTTTTTCGACAGCTCAACGTCCAAAAGCGGTCCAAGAATGGTGTGTTTTGCACATTTTGACTTGGAAATGCGCTTCGCGCCACAACGGCGTCCACTTTTTCGACAGCTCAACGTCCAAAAGCGGTCCGAGAATGGTGTGTTTTGCACATATTGACTTGGAAATGTGCTTCGCGCCACAACGGCGTGCACTTTTTCGACATCTCAACTTCCAAAGTGGTCCCACGTTGCTGTGTTTTGTACATTTTCACTTGGACATGTGTTTCGCGTCACAACGGCGTGCAACTTTTCATCTCTCATCTGACGACATGGCTCATCAACCGCCGCTTTAGCGAGCCTACTTTTCGACCCTCCGGAGCCACAAATCATTGGAAAAACATAGGGTTTCGCGACTTTCCTACCTTTTCCCGCACCTCCATCTTCTTTCTTCTGACACTTTCTTTTCTCTGATCTTCTCTCTTCTTTTCTCTTCTCTGACTCTTCCCGCCTCGGCTTTTCCATCTGTCCATATTGTCGGAAGTTTGAGTTCCAAACTTCCTTCTAAACTTCCTTCGATAACTTTGACTCTATCCTCCGAAGTAAAGTTTTATATGGACTAGAATGCATTCAGCTCACACAACCAGACCTTGATAAAATCAATTCTTTTCAAATGAAAAGTCTACGTCGCATATTGAAGATTCCTCCTACTTTCATTGACCGTTCCTATTCGAATCAAAGAGTGCTGGATGTCTTACGAGACACACATCGCTTGTCTATCCATCTATTTTCTCAGATTTGGTTAAAACGCAAACTGAAATTATTTGGTCATATTCTTCGATCTAGCCCAGATGACCCGCTGCGACAAGTCCTTTTTGAATATAACTCTTTCACACCACGTATAGAGTATCGAAGGCCAGGCAGGCCCCGTACTGATTGGCTGTTGCATTCATTCAAAGATGCGTTCGCTTTGTTAGGTCGAGCGGATGAGTTTGACTCTAACGTCTTGGAGCATATCCAATTCATAGTACATAGTGCTAATGCCAGACAAGGCGTATTTGCATAAATGCTTGCTTCTTTGCAGGTTCCGGTTCGATCACCGAATGCCGTCAACGAATGTCTTCACCGAATGTCGTCACCGAATGTCGTCACCAATTGCACTCACATACCATGAAAGATAGTTCAAAAACTCTGATGGTGGGTGACTCGTTTCAACTATCGAATATACAGTTCTTGTCCTTTGACTGATTCTTTATTTCCACTGTAAATTACCTACTATTTTAAACACCCGTCTTCTATACTACCTGCGGCTCATTGTCACGAGGAAGGCTAGCCCGTAGTTAGCTCTGCTGTTCGCCCAATTCGTTCTCCTGAGCCTTCTCTTTGAACTGGTTGTTTTTGAACACTGATACAGGCTTAGGTTCGGTGCTCAGACTTTTTGTGAGTCTGCACTTGGAAAAAAAATATATATGTATATATGTATATAGATATGAAATATAGAAAGGGAAGATCTCACTGAAATAGTGGTAAAACATTTTTCTATTTCTTTCGTGGCTTAGCGTAGATTTTTTTTGGCATATTCGATTCCAAGAACGTGGTAAACCCTTTTTTGGGTACCGTTTTAACACGCTATGGAATCCGATAGAAAATACAGACTGATATGGCATTTGGATACGAGTCAAACCTAGGGTCAGAAGAGGGATATTTTCAATACTTCTTTAGAGCAGCTGTCACAAACTTCTTCTTGAGAACCTGCCCTGTTCCAACTCTTTGCTTGAAAAACGTTTGTGATGAGAACGTTCAATTTCCCAAACCGGGTAGCTAAAGCATTCGTTGTTGGAGGAGCATGATGCCAAATTTTTTTGGGTCATGCATCCGGAGATTTGGACGAAATTCTGAAGGATCCGGTGCGGCGAAAGCAGATCCAGCGCACGGGCGAGGAGATGCCCATGGTTCGCATGGTGCAAGAGCCTGCTAGAGATCATGTATTGAAAACAGTCGACACTCAATTGAGCAGTGTTCAAAACCCGGGGTGGATGATGATTATGGGGGATTCTGCGGGGTATTGAAGGGCTTATATCAACATATATCAACGTCCAACTACACCGCACCCATTGAGCCATCGAGAACATCCCTTGGAGGAGGCTGAAGGCCAGCTGCTGCAGGCGCTTGGTATGTGCACAGATTGTTTCATTTGAAATTGAAAACCTGGCCAACATAGATGCAGTTGTGAATGTGTGCTGTCCATGAAACAGAAGACTCAAATTTGCAGGACCCCAAGTATGGATACTCATTGTTATGGTTTCCTCAGCAAATCCTTCAAACCAATCCAATTACCCTTCACCCTCTTGGAGGTGTTGGATGAGCTTCGTCAATCCAAAGATGGTCTGGAGCCTTTGGAGCCAACACCACCGGGGGCCCAAGATGTGGAAAAACAACTCTTCCGAAATGGGGATGGATCAAAACTTATGAAATACGATATTTTTTGGGGCTCATAATCACACCACGTCAGCGATTTTGGTGTGAAAACGGAGGGGGTTCCATGCGTGACCACGTTCCCAGTTCGCCCTAGCTGTTCCGAGAATTGAGGTGCCGGGCTGTCCAAGAGTTTCACACTGCTTTGCCGATCTTCCTCGGAATGCCGGGGCTCAGAAAACAAATCTGGACACTGACGCAAGACTTTACTATCCGGTTAGGAGGAAACTAGCTAGATATGGGTATGCATATTCATGACATCATATTCCCTACTGACTAGGGAGCCAAGCAGCTACTACTAAGAGTTTCCCAACCACATGATAGTTGGCAAACGTAAAAAGGAAGATGATCATCTATGATGCTATGACTTGCTACGAGCGAAAGTCCTAAGGCCAATCATCTTTGCAGGGTGGCGAGCTTGCGGGCGACCTGGGTTGGCTTGACAAAGACAAAGGCTGGCGCGGCGATTGTGGGCAGATCTTCGGCTCGGGTGGGATCGGGTCGGATCAGATAGATCGGGGCGAGGTGTTGATTCACAAAGAGCCAACGGCAAGATGGTGCGGCCAGGAGCTCAGCTGCGAAATCGTCAGCAGGGCTAAGCTATGAACAAGGAACTCAAGGGATCCCGACACCATGAAACAAAGTCTGAAACACCTGGCATCCTGAAGTCAAACAGGAGCTTCATTTTTCCCAAAAGCATCTCCGATGCTTGGGTTTTCGTTTAGCTTCCTTCACCGCGAGCGGGAGCGAGACAGAAGAGCCGGACGAGCAAGGAAGGAAGGAAGGGGAAGGGGGAAGGGGGAAGGGGGAAGGGAAGGGAAGGGATGGGACGGGATGGGACGGGACGGGGACGGGAAGGGAAGGGAAGGGAAGGAAGGAAGGCAGACGGAGGGGAAACCGTGGGAAATAGCTTGGGGAAAGGTCCGTTGGGAAGGAGCGATACGGAAGCGACGGCAAGGTGGACGGATGGAGAAGGACGGGGAGGGGAAACCGTGGGAAAAAAATGGTAAAACAGGGAAACTAGGACAGGACAGGTTGTAGGTCAGTTGGGCGGGTGTTATGTTTTTGTTCAATCTTGTAATCCGAAATGTTTGACTGTTTCTTTTTGATTATCTTGCTAAATGTGTTGTTGAGGTTGTTGTGATAATGTTTGGATTGAATGAAGGGGATAATTGTTGAGGTGGTCAGAGTTTCTATGTGTAGGTTCAGGTTCAAATTCTACCAAGCTGTTGTTCAAAGATGTCGAATTATTTGCTTCAAATTCATGTATTGATTGAGGTTAGGCGCTGTGGTTCCTGTTTGGTTTTGCATGTCAAGCATCCTTCAATACCAAAGCCAGTTTGGCACAAACTGACTGAACCGATGTATTGTCCCTTTTCTTCGACATTCCGCAGATGCATCTTTGTGAGGCAGGTTGAGCTTGCGCGAGGCCGGTTCGTCCTTCCAAGCGGTCATGCACGAACACAGCCTGCAAGGGCTTTTCCGGCGCAGACCGTTCAAACTGGTTGGACGTTGTTGAGCACAGGGAGCGTCGTAGTGCTGGTTCTCCAAGCTCTCATTCAAAGGTTCCTTCCTGGCTTCTTCATGAACAGGGAAGTGAGGAAGGCTGGGCAAAGGCTGAAAAGGAAAGAGCCCGCCCCTGCACGGCCTCTCGAGGAGGAATACATCAAGGACTTCATCAATTCACCTCAAGGTGAAGCTTTGAGCACCCCTTCCTTCTTGGTGGTCAGTGGTTCCCAAGGCATTGGGAAATCAACCATGCTGAACAATCTCATGTGTGAGCATGTGAAGAATGGCAAAAGGGTGCTCCCGCTCAAGATGTCAAGCCGTCCTGGTGAGGACTTGAAACTCAATGAAGCGCTGCCCAAAGCATTGCAAGCAGTAAATTTGCCGCGATACTACCCAGAACAAGTGGAGTATATGCTGGAAAAGGTGAACGAGATGTGCAAGCGCCGAACAGGCAGTGCCGTCGTGGTATACCTGCAACTCACAAC
Organism: Cladocopium goreaui; assembly: GCA_947184155.2. Taxonomy (NCBI): domain Eukaryota; class Dinophyceae; order Suessiales; family Symbiodiniaceae; genus Cladocopium; species Cladocopium goreaui. The sequence goes on along the minus strand of CAMXCT020004249.1, from coordinate 36,517 downwards.
CAAAAGCCGCGGAGACAAATTTAGTAGGGATGCCTGTGATGACATTGCTTCCACCCTCGGTGCCTTAGCTCGCAACATCACCTACGACAATGCCGCGTGCAAGTTCATTTTGGAGGTCAGCGTGTCTGCCGTGGCCGACATCATCAAAGAAAGGTTTGACATGTCAGATTTGGTGGTGGTGCGACCACTACCTTTCGAAGACTTCACGTCTGTGGTCAAGGAGGTGGCAAAGCAGGGAAACGACTTCCGGACGCTGAACAAGGTTCTTGCCGACGATGAGATAAGAGGAGGTGTTGAAGCACTACTACATCCGCACAGGGGGCAACTTCCGCGCCTTGGGCGAGATACTGCGAAATGTCTCCAGAGCAGGTCAGAAAGGTGCGGATGCGGTCATCAAGCGGGTTGAGCAGTGGTACAAGGAGAGGGTGGAATCAATTGAAAGGAAATTGGATGACCAGGAAGTGAAGGACTATCTCCTCCAGGTGGCAGGGGCAGGACCCATGGGGTATCTCCCAGAGAGCGACGAAGACACCAAAATGAAGTTGAAACTTCTTCGTGAGGAGCCAGCAGACTGCGTCCTGAGGAGAACAACCAGTGAAACTGTGGCTTTGAAGCACTGGCATTTCGCCGCCAAGCTCTTTCAAGAGGATGAGCAGAAGTTGAGGGATGCAGGATCCATGTGAGCTTCGCCGGTGAAAAAAACTGTGACGCTTGAGATGTTTTGTGGGTGAGTCATGCAAGAGTAATTTTCACATATTGCCTGCATAACCGCAGATACCCAACCCTAGTATCAATGATACCCAGATACCAGTATCTAAGTATCAACGATACCCAGAGCCTAGTATCAATGATGCCCAGATACCAGTATCCAAGTATCAACGATACCCAGAACCGAGTATCAATGATACCCAAAACTGAATATCAATGATACCCTGATGAAAGAATAAACAAAGCCTTTGAAAAGAAGCAGATAGGCAGACCCGTCGGTTCGTGGGAAGATAAAAGGAAACAATACTTTGAGTGGATTACAACGGGTAAAATCACACAACCCAAAGAAGAGACTTTAACATACTACAACATCAATAAAGACCTGTCAAACAACTCCTATGTGTTGCTGTCGTAGTTTCATATTTTAAATCTATAGATTTATAATATGAAATTACTTGAACTGTTTTCTGGAACGGGAAGTGTAGGCAAAGTCGCCAAAGAGTTAGGTTATGATGTTGTCTCGTTGGACTTGAAGGATGCCAACATCAACACTGACATACTCAATTGGGATTACAAACAATTCAACAGAAACAATTTTCAAATCATTTGGGTTTCTCCCCCTTTTGTTGAATATAGCATCGCCAAAACCACTGGTGTTAGAAAAATAGATTATGCCAACAGCATCGTTCAAAAGACCATTGAAATAATCAGATACTTCAACCCTTCGGTATGGTTCATAGAAAACCCACAGACTGGATTGTTGAAACATCAGGACTTTATGAAAGACTTTGATTACTTTGACATTGATTATTGTAAATACGGCTTTCCATACAGAAAAAGAACAAGGATATGGACGAACCTAACCAGTTGGAAACCAAGACCATTATGTAAAAAAGACTGCGGAAACATCAACAACAAACATAAGGAAACAACCCAACGGATGCCATCAGGCAAAAAGAGCGAATGGGGTGATAATCCTATAATCCATAGTCAAGATGAATTATATAGAATACCCAGTGAGTTAATCAATGAAATTTTTACCTCAATCGATGTCGCTACGCTCAATTGATTAGAAACAAGTTTCTAATCGTCCTCAATGAAGGTCAGGGAGAATGAACAATTCACATTGTTCAAATCAACCACATTACCATAAGAATTAACCAACTTGAAGTGTAAGGTTCTCAGCACTCTATTTGACACATTGATGCAATCCACGCTGATGATTTCATTATCATAGATGACTGAACCAAAGGGAGCATTAATCGGGATTTTCTTAATGATGTTGTAAGCACCAGTTGAACCTAATTGTTTAGCGTCGCTCAATTCACTACAAGTAAGGTATAAATTTCTCAACGCTAATAATGTCAAATACCCGCTTGTCCAATCTGGATAGTTCAACGATGAGGTGTAGTTTCCTAAAACCTGATTGATGGATTTTAAGTTGTTTCTGTCATAAGATGTTCCCGTCCATTGGATGGTGTTATACTTCATCTCATAGTCGGTCATTATCTTGAACGAAAAATCCACATAGTTTAAAGTGATAGTTATTTTGTTGGTGTCATAGTCGTAAGACACACTAAAATAGTCGTTGTTGGCTTGAAACCCATTTGTTGCTTCGTTCATCTTTGTTTGAAGGTTTGATGCCAATGTAGCACCGACATAGGAAGCACTCAACAGTTCAACTATGACATCCGTAGTGTTAGAAAAATCCGTCAGTCTTAAGTATAGGTTGCTGTTCAACCCCGCTTGAACTGGATAGATGGAATTAGGTATGGTGATTTCGTGGATGTATAGTTTGGTGTCGTTCCCGCATTCTTGACTTTCGGGCAGGTAAATTTCAAAATCACTGCTACTGTTGGAGTTCTGGGTTCGGTGGTGGCTGTCTATGTATATCTTTTTAAATCTACTCATTTTTTATGATATAATAACTTTAGAACATATTAATAATCTATACATTATTATATATGCTTCAAAAAAAGTTAATGGAGGATATGAAGCACAGGGACGACTACAGAGGATAAATCCCTTTAAAGAGATTGACGGTAAAGAATACAACAAGAAACACAACAACAAACAGAAGGAATTGTTGGAAAAATTCAGTAAGGAGATACAACAGGGAAACAAATACTTGGAGGAGTTCAGCAATATCAACGACGAGACACGACTAAAGAGGGCATACAACAACAGAACAGATTTAGGACTTTACCACCACCCAGAGAATAAAACCCTTTACAATCTTGTGCGCACAGATGCGTTCACACACAGAAGGTTTTACAAACAGACACCTTTACGGCGCACAGAACTTTACATAGAGCAACTTTTACACAGCGAAGCTTGTACACACAGGGGAGCTTTTATACACAGAGGTTTTCACACAAATATTTTTTTACACACAGAAACTTTTACACAAAAAACACTCTACACAGAGGAACTTTTACACACGGACGCGTTTACACAGCGAAATTTTTACACAGAAACTTTTACACATAGTTTTTTTTAACACAGACAGAGAAGTCTTTACACAAAGAAGAAGTAACACAAAGAAACTTGCACACACACACAGAGAGGCTTTTACGCAGAGAAACCTTTTACAAAGAGCAACTTTTTCACAGGAGCTTTTGCACAGAGGAGCTTTTACACAGAGGAGGTTTTACACAGAGAAACTTGTGCACTCAGAAACTTTGACCCAGAGAAACTCTTACACACAAAACAATTTATATACACAAAAAACACCTTTGCACAAAAAAAATACACACAGAAACTGGTACGCACAGAAACTTTCACAAACAGAAACTTATACACACAGAGGAGATTTTACACAGAAACTTTTACACACAATTGTTTTTACCCAAAAAAACCTTTACGCAGAGAAACTTTTACACACAGACGCATTTACACACAGTAGCTTTTACGCATAGGAACTTTTGTACAGAGAAGTCTTTACCCATTTTTCATCATGTCTCATTTTTCATGATCATTCACCATCTGTCATCTTCATTTATTCGTTTTCATGCTCTTTTGGTCAACTCCCTCCATCGTTTAGTTATCATTTCGCACAGTGTTCTGTCCGTTTACGCTTCGTTCTCGCTCCCCCTGCGGCGAAGCAAACTAAACGAGAACTCAAAAATAAATAACGACTAGAAAAATGGGATAGAATTAATTACAATACCAGAAATAGCGACTAGAAAAATGTAGACGTAGCTGACGCAGCATGCGGTGAACTGTGGCCCCTGATGCCATCAGTGCACACGATGTTTCAATAAAGATCTTACATCGATTTCGTGCAGAGCACAGCTGTCCACACCACAATTTTTTTAAAAAGGCGTGCTGTGCGCCGTCTTGCTTTTGGGTTCTCTGGCCCACCTTGTTTACCACTGGGAGGCCAGCAGTGCCAGCGCCGGTTTTGCGAGCGGCCTTTGACTTGGAGGCACGGGCGACTGCAGGACTTGAAATTGCGTGGGTCATACCTTGGCTCTGGGTATCTGTGCGTTGTATCATCATACAATCGGGCATGAGTTCACTTTCCGGCAATAAAACTTTGGCATCTTTCGAAGGAAGACTTCACCAAGCATCGAATTCCAGCGTCAACTTCCCTGGAACTTCCCTGATCCCTGGATGATGCCGCTGCAGGTGGGCGAGATGAGCGATCTCGTGTCTTCTGAGGCGAGAGTGTACAACTGGTTGTGGAACTTGTCACGGCGTGTCCATGTCCTCATCCAGTGCAATCTGAAGTCTAGCACGAACAAACCCAGCTCATGGTGAGAATCAGATGACTCAGATGACCTTTGAAAAACAAAATGAGGGAATCCATGAGAACTTTGCAGCAAAAACACCTGGAAGTCAGGTTGGGGTGCACCTACTGCTTCGCTCAGCATGAGCGGGAAGTTCGATCCGAAATTGTAAGGCCACATCACAAGTCATGTTGTGGTCGAACTCATTCCGAACAATGCAAGAGCATGCTGAGAGCATGCTGCAGTGTGAACAGAGACGTCTGAGCTCGACGAGTGCAGCATCTGCTGCTGGCTTTCTGAAATCCAAAGTCTGGAAAAGGGGACAAGAGTCACCAAAGGACACCCTCTGGTAATTCAACAGAGCTATGGAAAATGGCCCGTTTGTAGATTATCTTATCTGCATATAAACAAATGGTGGCTTTCCATAGCTATGTTAGGTTACCAGACAGTAAACAATCATAGACGAGTTCTGTGATGTTCTAATGGAAGCATGTTGCTCGGAGGGGTTTGCGAAAGCTGGACCATTCTATGGTGCGAGCATCCCAACACATAGAAAGCCCCAGCGAAATTGGTTGCCTCTGCATCCTGTGGCCAGTGAATTTGCGGTAGCTTGGCTAAGAGAATTTCATGAGATGATTCAATGCATCATGCTGGAGATTCACTCTTCCACAACAGCCCTACCTCACCCCTCACCTCTTGCAGTCAAATATTTTTCTTTAGACTCAATTGACAACTTGCATTTCAAGTAATTTTCCTTTGGGCCGATCTCAAGATGAGGAGGATCAGCATCAAGGCAAAAGCTGTGAATTTTGACATTTGGCCATGGAGCGTGTGCTGTGCTCCAGATTCTTTTGGCCGTTGCAATGCGAGGACCAGACCGAAATCCAGCAGGAGGTTAATAAATGCATGTCTCTTGGTCAGTGAGTTGCAGGGGGTGCACTGATGCGTGCTGGCAGGACCTATGGGACGTATTGATGGCGTGCAGAGCTTGCCGGATCTAAAGGACTGTTGTAGGGGGGATTAACGCGTACCTAGCTTGCTGGGACTTCACTACAAGCCTTTCTCAAAAAATAGAGCACGTTAGTGTTATCCAACTCAGCGGGAACAGCTCTTGAGGACAGAAGCGAGCCCCCCCTTCCAATCTTAGAGTTCTGAGCTGAGCATGAAAACCTGGTAGTTGATCCTTTTTAATAACGCTATTGATCGCTATTGTCTATTGTCATTTCTCAGGCCCACAGACCAATCCTTGCTCCAAACCAAAGCAGTTGAGGCCAGTTCCCACTTTCTCCGTTGGGCCAAAACCACAGACACAGCAGACACAGGCAGGGTGAAGATACTGGTCACATATGCCAAAATTTCCGGCCTTTCACATCCAAGCCTTTGAGAAACAGCAAGTCGAAATGGACAGAGAATGACTCTGGGTAGTCCTTCATTGTGTCGCCAACATTTAGTCTCGCCCTTTTTCACATCAGTCTGAAGGATAAAGATGTTCATGTTCAGGCAAAGCTGCATTCTCCAGAACCTTCCTGACTGCAGGTTTTGTCCACCCCAGTTAGTTCACGCGTCGGAACAGCCAATGGTCGCGTAGGAACAGCCAATGGTCGAAGGAAACTCGGACGGCAAAGTTGTTGCCAGTTCTTGTAGGCGTTGACAAGAGACATGGTGCGGATAGGTTTTGTAGTCCCTGCTGGAATTATTCCGGTGATCCACTATTTCCAAGTCGCCACGTCACCGACTTCAGCAGGGAATCGAAGCTAATTACCCTTGGTGGAGTTGCCCGAGCCGGAGTCGCCAGCTGAGGCCAGTCTCTTCAAAGAAGAACTTGCCATCCCTGGGTGTTTGGAGAGCACACTTTGCGGACAAGGACTTGCCGAAGGAGTGGGCACTGGTTGATCTGGTTGGGAGTTTCGGAGAATTTCGGAGAGGCCAGGATCATCCACGATCTACCTCCGGGATCCAGGTAGTGATGGATTCGAAGTTGTCTGCAAGCCATGAATCTAGGGCCTCAGTGCCTGATAGCCTATATGTTTTACATGTGGGAAGGCAGACCTGACAACTCCCAATACATCCAATACATCCAATACGTTTGCGTTTGAGTCATGGCGCTGGCTCGTCATCGTGTCAGGAGGTTCAGATTGGTGACCGCTGGTGGATTTCATCAGAGATCCAGAGGACAGGGGTCCATGGCAAAAAGCTTCCGCCAGACACTCAGAACATCTCAGAGTCGACACAGCGAATCCTCATGACTCATGATGTCCTCATGATGTCCTCATGATGTCCTCACAACAGAAAAATACAGGTCTTTGGCGTCACAGTCAGATGCTGGCCAGCGCCTGAGCACCCTGAGCCGTTTTGGATCATTCTGACAACTGAAACTCAATGAAACTATTGTGTAGAAAATAATTCTCTTTGCGTAGAACTTTGAGACACGCATGTTCAAGTCGAAGATTGGAACAATGTGTGTAGGAACCGGGCACTGCGTGTTATTCTGAAAGGCGATGCAAGCCTATCCAAAGGGAGCTTCTCCAGAGCAAGTTCCAGCCCAAGATTCGTTCATCAGCACGTCCCAACTTGGCGGACCCAAGATCTCTTGCCTTCACTGCCTTCACTGCCTTGATAGATCACTGATCTTGCTAATCAGCGAATCATTTTCCGATATTTTCCGCCCGCCAAGGCTCCCCACGGACCAACCACGACAGGCACCGCTTCCGCTCCTAAGCTGCACCATGGGCCGCTGTGCTTGCCATGGGCAGGACACCTGGAGCCTGGCATGCGCCTTCGAAGGGTGCTTCAGAGATCCGTACTGCCTCCCGTTGCTTGGACAGGCTGCAGTTGCACTTGACATAGTTACTATATGATCTACATATATCTACATGATGTACCCATAGAATCCCATACTGAATCTAATCCTGAATAATCCAGATAACCTCAAATCGATTTTGTGTTGGTAGTTGCCTCAGTTTGTTTTTGGTCACAGCGAGGTGGTATTGAAAGGCAAAAGAGCGAACGAAGCTTCAGCAGAACCCACTCAATGGCAACGCAGAGTGTCGCATCTGTGGCTTGGCATGTTTCCGATCGGCTTTGAGCAAAAATAGGGGTATGATAGGGATATGTGATATGTGGCAAATATTGATATTTTACGGGCCATATAATGATAAACCATGGGATTCATTTGGATATCCTATTTTCATCTATTTTCAAAACCCAATTCCTGGCTTACACTTCCAGGTTGATTTGAACAAGTTTCTTCACGGGTCCCTTTGATGGAGGGAATCATGGGAAGTAAGCAGAGCACAACGTACCTGCCAGTTGGATGAGATGGACGACGAGAAGACACACTACGAGTTTGGGAAGCGCTCAGCTGAGTGGATGCGCAAAGCAAACCCAGGATGTTTCGGCTTCACGCAATTTGGGTATACAGCCCGTACCACCAAATCGCTTTTTACTTTTTCGGAGTGGAACCACTTCTGAGAAACAACACTTTTTGATGATGTTGTTTGACGTGTTGCCCATTCTGTCTCTTTCTTATTTTCCGTATAGAATTCCAAAAATTCACCCTCATAGCATGCCTGGTTGGACAGGGGAATCAAATATCACTCCAGGTCCGAGATGCACTGCCGAAGGACAAGGGTTCGATAATCCATTGCTGCCTGGGGGAAATGTTGCCGAGATGTTGAAGAGAATCAAAAATTTGGCAGTGCAGGAACATCACCATGACGGAGCGGAAACGAAACCACAATGCTGGCAGCTTAAACCAAGAGATACAAAGAGGTCGGCTGTGGAACAAAATCAAAGCAATGCCTGATGTCACCACGGCTTGGAATTCCACGCCACGAATGCACTGCTGAGAAGTCACACGTTGTGGTGAGCATGAGGCTGCTTTGGCAAGGGACAAAGTTTATGTCCAGAAGCTTCTCAAAGAGGATCAGATCTCAGTGATCTCAGCTCCATTTACTGAAAACGACCACAGACTTCTTGTTCTCCCTTGTGGTATCAAAACAATCCGATGGTGTTGGGGCTGAAACCGACGTGCGCTGCCAAGGGCCGGGAAAAGAATGAGGACCGCCTGGCCCGTGAGCAGGCGCTGGATGGACACTGGCCCCGCACTGAGACAACGGTTGTCAAAGATGCAACCTCTGTGGAACCACGACATGTGATTGCAATAGTTGTTCCAATAGTTGTTTCAAGAGTTGGCTATGCAGCTCCATCAACATATACATCAATGTATATCATCGTATATTATCGTATAACAATGTAAGTATATATATATATATATATTATGTATATTATGTATATATATATGTATATATTCTCAATCATTTTCATATAGATGTACTCAAGCCCCTGGGATCCAACAGTACCGAAAACAGCCGCCGAAGGTTTCAAGCTGCCTTCTCACCGGTGTCGGACCCTTCAAAGTACTTGGCTCCTGCACTGTACGGGTCCAAAGTCTGACTCGGCTGGGATATAGAAATTATATATGATTTTATGATTTTATATGATTTTATATGATTTTATATGATTTTATATGATTTTATATTTATATTATATATATATATTATATTATATTATATTTATATTATATTTATATTATATTTATATTATTTATATTATATTATTTATATTAAATTATATTATATTATATCATATCATATCATATTATATGATTTTATATGATTTTATACGATTTTATATTATTTTATATTATATTATACTATATTATATTATATTATATTTATATTATATAATATTCATATTATATTATTATAAGATATTATATTATATTATATTTATATTATATTATATTATATTATATTTATATTATATTATATTATATCATATCATATTATATTATATAATATCATATCATATCATATTATATTATATTATATTAATATTTATATTATATTATATTTATATTATATTAAATTATATTATATTATATTAATATTAATATTATATTATATTATATTTATATTAATATTTATATTATATTATATTATATTAAAATCATATAATATTATATTTATATTATATTATATTATATTATCTTATATTTATATTATATTATATTATATTTATATTATATTATATTAGACTATATTATATTATATTATATTTATATTATATAATATTCATATTATATTTATATTATAATATATTATATTATATTATATTTAATTTATATTATATTATATTATATTTAATTTATATTATATTATATTTATATTATATTATATTTATATTATATTATATTATAATATATCATATCATATCATATTATATTATATTATATTATATTTATATTATATTATATTATATTAATATTAATATTATACTATATTATATTATATTTATATTATATTATATTATATTAAAATCATATAGTATTGTATTTATATTATATTATATTATATTTATATTATATTATATTTATATTATATTTATATTATATTATATTTATATTATGTTATATTATATTTATATTATATTTTATTTATATTATATTATATTTATATTATATTATATTTATATTATATTATATTATATTTGTATTATATTTAATTTATATTATATTATATTTATATTATATAATATTCATATTATATTATATTATAATATATTATATTTAATTTATATTATATTATATTATATTTATATTATATTATATTTATATTATATTATATTATATTTATATTATATTTAATTTATATTATATTATATTTATATTATATAATATTCATATTATATTATATTATAATATATTATATTTAATTTATATTATATTATATTATATTATATTTAATTTATATTATATTATATTATATTTATATTATATTATATTTATATTATATTATATTATAATATATTATATTATATTATATTTATATTATATTATTATATTTACAGTATATATATATGATCTATCTATCTATGTATATATATGTATATATATGATATATATATATATAGATGTATGTTTTCTATATGTCATAGGGTATAATCAAAGAAATGAAATGTGATGAGTACCTTGTTCACCCGTTATTTTTTTTTCCATCCACGTGATGACTCATGTGTTCCTAGGTCTGGGATGCTGCCGCTCACAAGACAGCAGGCTGGGAGTGGCAACTTTCATTCCATTGCCATTCAGATCCAAATGGGTTGTCTGAAAAAATGGTGTTCCCAAATCAACTGGTTAACCATCATTTTCCTATAATATGATCATCAAGGATAGAATATATTCAGGAAATATTCGGGGAATATCTTCTATCCTTACGGTATGGATTATATATTGTTCAATATTTTCCCATATTTTCCAAATCAATAGCTATTAGGAGGGTTAGATCCTCCATTAACGTGGTAAATTTTCAGTCAGACCCGGAGGTCAAGCAAGCCACAGATGCGTCCTTTGCTCAGCTAAGTTTTAAGCAGAATGCAAGCATTCCAAACGCATCCGAGAAAATTGAAGAGAGGATTTATTTCTTCTTGTCAAGAGGAAATATCACGCCGATTGGTTTGGCTCAAGCCATTTTTAGCTAATTTTTGACCAACTCCGGCCCACTTAAAGACTTTTGAACTTTGGTGGCCATGGTGCGTGGAGCAAGGAAAACTATTGCTGTCGGAGTTGCGGTAGCTGCTGCATGCTGTCTCCAGCGGCACTTGACTTTTGTGCCTGGGCCTCGGCATGCTGCTCCAGTGGCAGCAGCAGCAGCCAGCATGATGATGGCTCCTGCGGCTTTTGCTGATGAGATCGGCGATGCTGCAAAGAAGCTTGGGGATGCTTCCTACTCTTTTGCCAAGGAAGTGGGCTGGAACAATGGCATTTTCCTGCAGGCCCCTGGCAAGTTTCAGCCCCTGGAAGCTTTGAAAGCCATTGACAAGATGATCGAAATGGGGGCAGCCGCAGATCCAAAGCTTCTGAAGGAGGCAGCAGAAGCACATCACAAGGCCATCGGGAGCATCAGCGGGCCAAATGGTGTGACATCGCGCGCTGACTGGGATGCCGTGAATGCAGCCCTTGGCCGTGTAATCGCTTCAGTCCCCAAAGCAAAGGTCATGGCTGTTTACGATTCAGTGAAAGCCATCACGGACCCCGGAGTGCCAGCTTACATGAAGTCCTTGGTGAACGGACCCGATGCCGAGAAGGCCTACCAAGGATTCCTGGAATTCAAGGATGTTGTTGAAAAGAACCAGGTGGCTACTGCAAGTGCTCCTGCAGTTGTGCCTTCCGGAGACAAAATTGGTGAAGCTGCAAAAGCGTTGTCCGATGCATCCTATCCTTTCATCAAGGACATCGATTGGCTGTCGGACGTTTACCTGAAGCCCCTGCCCGGCAAGACTGCCCCAGAGACGCTGCAAGCCATTGACAAGATGATTGTGATGGGTGCCAAGATGGATGGCAACCTCTTGAAGGCAGCAGCAGAGGCACACCACAAGGCCATTGGCAGTATTGATGCCACCGGCGTGACGTCCGCGGCCGACTACGAAGCTGTGAATGCAGCCATTGGGCGCTTGGTGGCATCCGTGCCCAAGTCCACTGTGATGGATGTGTACAATTCGATGGCCAAGGTCGTTGATTCCAGCGTCCCCAACAACATGTTTTCAAAGGTGAATCCATTGGATGCAGTGGCTGCTGCCAAGGGTTTCTACACCTTCAAAGATGTTGTTGAGGCTTCCCAGCGCTGAAGGTAAAGACCATCAGCATGAATCTTGAAGATTCGACATTGCTTCAATATGCTTTAACAGAACACTTTTTATAAATGTATAGTCAATAGTTACAGACATCTGTACTAGTTTCTTGACGAGGCGGGAACCTCTGGAGCAAATGAAAAAACACACTTGCCGGGCGTACATCTGATGACTTAGCATGCTCCGTGTCTTCATGGACAGATACACAATTCTAATCCCACGAACAGCTTTGGGGACTGATTCCGCTGCTTTTGGGGATTTGAAGACATGTTTTTTTCCCTCTAAATGGGAATATCATGCAACTTACTTTGGCTCAAGCCAGTTTTAGAGGCTAATTTTTGACCAACTCCGGCCCACTTAAAGACCTTTGAACTTTGGTGGCCATGGTGCGTGGAGCAAGGAAAACTATTGCTGTCGGAGTTGCGGTAGCTGCTGCATGCTGTCTCCAGCGGCACTTGACTTTTGTGCCTGGGCCTCGGCATGCTGCTCCAGTGGCCGCAGCAGCAGCCAGCATGATGATGGCTCCTGCGGCTTTTGCTGATGAGATCGGCGATGCTGCAAAGAAGCTTGGGGATGCTTCCTACTCTTTTGCCAAGGAAGTGGACTGGAACAATGGCATTTTCCTGCAGGCCCCTGGCAAGTTTCAGCCCCTGGAAGCTTTGAAAGCCATTGACAAGATGATCGAAATGGGGGCAGCCGCAGATCCAAAGCTTCTGAAGGAGGCAGCAGAAGCACATCACAAGGCCATCGGGAGCATCAGCGGGCCAAATGGTGTGACTTCGCGCGCTGACTGGGATGCCGTGAATGCAGCCCTTGGCCGTGTAATCGCTTCAGTCCCCAAAGCAAAGGTCATGGCTGTTTATGATTCAGTGAAAGCCATCACGGACCCCGGAGTGCCAGCTTACATGAAGTCCTTGGTGAACGGACCCGATGCCGAGAAGGCCTACCAAGGATTCCTGGAATTCAAGGATGTTGTTGAAAAGAACCAGGTGGCTACTGCAAGTGCTCCTGCAGTTGTGCCTTCCGGAGACAAAATTGGTGAAGCTGCAAAAGCGTTGTCCGATGCATCCTATCCTTTCATCAAGGACATCGATTGGCTGTCGGACGTTTACCTGAAGCCCCTGCCCGGCAAGACTGCCCCAGAGACGCTGCAAGCCATTGACAAGATGATCGTGATGGGTGCCAAGATGGATGGCAACCTCTTGAAGGCAGCAGCAGAGGCACACCACAAGGCCATTGGCAGTATTGATGCCACCGGCGTGACGTCCGCGGCCGACTACGAAGCTGTGAATGCAGCCATTGGGCGCTTGGTGGCATCCGTGCCCAAGTCCACTGTGATGGATGTGTACAATTCGATGGCCAAGGTCGTTGATTCCAGCGTCCCCAACAACATGTTTTCAAAGGTGAATCCATTGGATGCAGTGGCTGCTGCCAAGGGTTTCTACACCTTCAAAGATGTTGTTGAGGCTTCCCAGCGCTGAAGGTAAAGACCATCAGCATGAACCGTGAAGATTCGACGTTGCTTCAATATGCTTTAACAGAACACTTTTTATAAATGTATAGTCAATAGTTACAGACATCTGTACTAGTTTCTTGACGAGGCGGGAACCTCTGGAGCAAATGAAAAAACACACTTGCCGGGCGTACATCTGATGACTTAGCATGCTCCGTGTCTTCATGGACAGATACACAATTCTAATCCCACGAACAGCTTTGGGGACTGATTCCGGTGCTTTTGGGGATTTGAAGACATGCTTTTTTCCGTCTAAATGGGAATATCATGCAACTTACTTGGCTCAAGCCAGTTTTAGAGGCTAATTTTTGACCAACTCCGGCCCACTTAAAGACTTTTGAACTTTGGTGGCCATGGTGCGTGGAGCAAGGGAAGCTATTGCTGTCGGAGTTGCGGTAGCTGCTGCATGCTGTCTCCAGCGGCACTTGACTTTTGTGCCTGGGCCTCGGCATGCTGCTCCAGTGGCCGCAGCAGCAGCCAGCATGATGATGGCTCCTGCGGCTTTTGCTGATGAGATCGGCGATGCTGCAAAGAAGCTTGGGGATGCTTCCTACTCTTTTGCCAAGGAAGTGGACTGGAACAATGGCATTTTCCTGCAGGCCCCTGGCAAGTTTCAGCCCCTGGAAGCTTTGAAAGCCATTGACAAGATGATCGAAATGGGGGCAGCCGCAGATCCAAAGCTTCTGAAGGAGGCAGCAGAAGCACATCACAAGGCCATTGGGAGCATCAGCGGGCCAAATGGTGTGACTTCGCGCGCTGACTGGGATGCCGTGAATGCAGCCCTTGGCCGTGTAATCGCTTCAGTCCCCAAAGCAAAGGTCATGGCTGTTTATGATTCAGTGAAAGCCATCACGGACCCCGGAGTGCCAGCTTACATGAAGTCCTTGGTGAACGGACCCGATGCCGAGAAGGCCTACCAAGGATTCCTGGAATTCAAGGATGTTGTTGAAAAGAACCAGGTGGCCACTGCCAGTGCTCCTGCAGTTGTGCCTTCCGGAGACAAAATTGGTGAAGCTGCAAAAGCGTTGTCCGATGCATCCTATCCTTTCATCAAGGACATCGATTGGCTGTCGGACGTTTACCTGAAGCCCCTGCCCGGCAAGACTGCCCCAGAGACGCTGCAAGCCATTGACAAGATGATCGTGATGGGTGCCAAGATGGATGGCAACCTCTTGAAGGCAGCAGCAGAGGCACACCACAAGGCCATTGGCAGTATTGATGCCACCGGCGTGACGTCCGCGGCCGACTACGAAGCTGTGAATGCAGCCATTGGGCGCTTGGTGGCATCCGTGCCCAAGTCCACTGTGATGGATGTGTACAATTCGATGGCCAAGGTCGTTGATTCCAGCGTCCCCAACAACATGTTTTCAAAGGTGAATCCATTGGATGCAGTGGCTGCTGCCAAGGGTTTCTACACCTTCAAAGATGTTGTTGAGGCTTCCCAGCGCTGAAGGTAAAGACCATCAGCATGAATCTTGAAGATTCAACGTTGCTTCAATATGCTTTAACAGAACACTTTTTATACATGTATAGTCAATAGTTACAGACATCTGTACTAGTTTCTTGACGAGGCGGGAACCTCTGGAGCAAATGAAAAAACACACTTGCCGGGCGTACATCTGATGACTTAGCATGCTCCGTGTCTTCATGGACAGATACACAATTCTAATCCCACGAACAGCTTTGGGGACTGATTCCGCTGCTTTTGGGGATTTGAAGACACGTTTTTTCCCTCTAAATGGGAATATCATGCAACTTACTTGGCTCAAGCCAGTTTTAGAGGCTAATTTTTGACCAACTCCGGCCCACTTAAAGACTTTTGAACTTTGGTGGCCATGGTGCGTGGAGCAAGGAAAGCTATTGCTGTCGGAGTTGCGGTGGCTGCTGCATGCTGTCTCCAGCGGCACTTGACTTTTGTGCCTGGGCCTCGGCATGCTGCTCCAGTGGCCGCAGCAGCAGCCAGCATGATGATGGCTCCTGCGGCTTTTGCTGATGAGATCGGCGATGCTGCAAAGAAGCTTGGGGATGCTTCCTACTCTTTTGCCAAGGAAGTAGACTGGAACAATGGCATTTTCCTGCAGGCCCCTGGCAAGTTTCAGCCCTTGGAAGCTTTGAAAGCCATTGACAAGATGATCGAAATGGGGGCAGCCGCAGATCCCAAGCTTCTGAAGGACGCAGCAGAAGCACATCACAAGGCCATTGGGAGCATCAGTGGGCCAAATGGTGTGACTTCGCGCGCTGACTGGGATGCGGTGAATGCAGCCATTGGCCGTGTTGTCGCTTCGGTCCCCAAAGCAAAGGTCATGGCCGTTTACGATTCAGTGAAAGCCATCACGGACCCCGGAGTGCCAGCGTACATGAAGTCCTTGGTGAACGGACCCGATGCCGAGAAGGCCTACCAAGGATTCCTGGAATTCAAGGATGTTGTTGAAAAGAACCAGGTGGCCACGGCCAGTGCTCCTGCAGTTGTGCCTTCTGGAGACAAAATTGGTGAAGCTGCAAAAGCCTTGTCCGATGCATCCTACCCTTTCATCAAGGACATTGATTGGCTGTCAGACATTTACTTGAAGCCGCTTCCCGGCAAGACTGCCCCAGAGACGCTGAAAGCCATTGACAAGATGATCGTGATGGGTGCGAAGATGGATGGAAACCTCTTGAAGGCAGCAGCAGAGGCACACCACAAGGCCATTGGCAGCATTGATGCCACTGGTGTGACGTCTGCGGCCGACTACGAAGCTGTGAATGCAGCCATTGGCCGCTTGGTGGCATCCGTGCCGAAGACAACTGTGATGGATGTGTATAATTCCATGGCTGGCGTGGTTGATTCCAGCGTCCCCAACAACTTGTTTTCGAAGGTGAACCCATTGGATGCAGTGGCTGCCGCCAAGGGTTTCTACACCTTCAAGGATGTTGTGGAGGCTTCCCAGCGCTGAAAGTGAAGACCATCAG
>CAMXCT020004249.1:0-19827 GCA_947184155.2 Cladocopium goreaui | reverse complement strand
TTTGACACACTTCGACTGCCAAATTTTTGAACACTGTACATAGCAATCATACGTAAGCATGAACAACATTGAATAAACTGGAATAAACTGGGATTCAGAAATGACGGCAAGGTCGCAAGAGGTGCCTCTCTAGCCCTTCTCCATGAACTTGTGGTGACAGCCAATTTGTAAGTTTAATAAGTGTAAACAGACACTCTCTCTCTCTCTCTATAGTTATACAGTTATACAGATGTATACAGATGCTGCAGTTGATTGTGTCAAGATCATGTCGTACCTATTCAAATGTCATTGGCTCAAGCCAGTTTTAGCGGCTTCTTTTTTGAGCAACTCCGGCCCACTTTAGACCTTTTGAACTTTTGGTGGCCATGGTCCGTGGAGCAAGGAAAGCTCTTGCTGTCGGAGTTGCGGTGGCTGTCGCATGCGGTCTCCAGAAGCACTTGAATTTTGTGCCTGGGCCTCGGCATGCTGCTCCAGTGGCCGCAGCAGCAGCCAGCATGATGATGGCTCCTGCGGCTTTTGCTGATGAGATCGGCGATGCTGCAAAGAAGCTTGGTGATGCTTCCTACTCTTTTGCCAAGGAAGTGGACTGGAACAATGGCATTTTCCTGCAGGCCCCTGGCAAGTTTCAGCCCTTGGAAGCTTTGAAAGCCATTGACAAGATGATCGAAATGGGGGCAGCAGCAGATCCAAAGCTTCTGAAGGATGCAGCAGAAGCACATCACAAGGCCATTGGGAGCATCAGCGGGCCAAATGGTGTGACTTCGCGCGCTGACTGGGATGCTGTGAATGCAGCCATTGGCCGTGTAGTCGCTTCGGTCCCCAAAGCAAAGGTCATGGCCGTTTACGATTCAGTGAACGCCATCACGGACCCCGGGGTGCCAGCGTACATGAAGTCCTTGGTGAACGGACCCGATGCCGAGAAGGCCTACCAAGGATTCCTGGAATTCAAGGATGTTGTTGAAAAGAACCAGGTGACCACCGCCAGTGCTCCTGCAGTTGTGCCTTCTGGGGACAAAATTGGTGTAGCTGCAAAGGCGTTGTCCGATGCATCCTATCCTTTCATCAAGGACATCGATTGGCTGTCGGACATTTACTTGAAGCCGCTGCCCGGCAAGACTGCTCCAGAGACGCTGAAAGCCATCGACAAGATGATAGTGATGGGTGCCAAGATGGATGGAAA
This sequence comes from Cladocopium goreaui, assembly GCA_947184155.2. NCBI lineage: Eukaryota > Dinophyceae > Suessiales > Symbiodiniaceae > Cladocopium > Cladocopium goreaui. The sequence goes on along the minus strand of CAMXCT020004249.1, from coordinate 18,647 downwards.
CCTCTTGAAGGCAGCAGCAGAGGCACACCACAAGGCCATTGGCAGCATTTGATGCCACTGGTCTGTTTTGTGCGTCTGGGCCCGACTACGAAGCTGTTGTGAATGCAGCCATTGGCCACTTGGTGGCATCGTTGCGAAGACAAACGTGATGGATGTGTTACAATTCCATGGGCTGGCCGTGAGGTGATTCCAGCGTCCCAAACAACTTGTTTTTTTCGAAGGTGAACCCCATTGGATGGCCCAGCAGTGGCTGCCCGCCAAGGGTTCTACACCTTCAAGGAGTTGTGGAGGCTTCCCAGCGCTGAAAGTGAAATAAGGACCATCGAGGCATGAAGTTGCGACATTGTTTCAACATGCTTTAGCACACTTTTTAAATGTTGTATAGATACATAATGTTACGGACATTTGTAACAGTTCCTTGACATTTCTTGACCCAGAAGCCTCTCAAGCCATGGGAAGAAAAGCAAGATGCGCGACAAACGCTGTCAGATGCAATGCCAAACGGAGCAAAAGTGAACTCGGTAGATTACTTTGACACACTTCGACTGCCAAATTTTTGAACACTGTACATAGCAATCATACGTAAGCATGAACAACATTGAATAAACTGGAATAAACTGGGATTCAGAAATGACGGCAAGGTCGCAAGAGGTGCCTTTCTAGCCCTTCTCCATGAACTTGTGGTGACAGCCAATTTGTAAGTTTAATGAGTGTAAACAGACACTCTCTCTCTCTATAGTTATACAGTTATACAGATGTATACAGATGCTGCAGTTGATTGTGTCAAGATCAAGTCGTACCTATTCAAATGTCATTGGCTCAAGCCAGTTTTAGCGGCTTCTTTTTTGAGCAACTCCGGCCCACTTTAGACCTTTTGAACTTTTGGTGGCCATGGTCCGTGGAGCAAAGAAAGCTCTTGCTGTCGGAGTTGCGGTGGCTGTCGCATGCGGTCTCCAGAAGCACTTGAATTTTGTGCCTGGGCCTCGACATGCTGCTCCAGTGGCAGCAGCAGCAGCCAGCATGATGATGGCTCCTGCAGCTTTTGCTGATGAGATCGGCGATGCTGCAAAGAAGCTTGGGGATGCTTCCTACTCTTTTGCCAAGGAAGTGGACTGGAACAATGGCATTTTCCTGCAGGCCCCTGGCAAGTTTCAGCCCTTGGAAGCTTTGAAAGCCATTGACAAGATGATCGAAATGGGGGCGGCCGCAGATCCAAAGCTTCTGAAGGATGCAGCAGAAGCACATCACAAGGCCATTGGGAGCATCAGCGGGCCAAATGGTGTGACTTCGCGCGCTGACTGGGATGCTGTGAATGCAGCCATTGGCCGTGTAGTCGCTTCGGTCCCCAAAGCAAAGGTCATGGCCGTTTACGATTCAGTGAACGCCATCACGGACCCCGGGGTGCCAGCGTACATGAAGTCCTTGGTGAACGGACCCGATGCCGAGAAGGCCTACCAAGGATTCCTGGAATTCAAGGATGTTGTTGAAAAGAACCAGGTGGCCACGGCCGGTGCTCCTGCAGTTGTGCCTTCTGGAGATAAAATTGGTGAAGCTGCAAAAGCGTTGTCCGATGCATCCTATCCTTTCATCAAGGACATTGATTGGCTGTCGGACATTTACCTGAAGCCGCTGCCCGGCAAGACCGCCCCAGAGACGCTGAAAGCCATTGACAAGATGATCGTGATGGGCGCGAAGATGGATGGAAACCTCTTGAAGGCAGCAGCAGAGGCACACCACAAGGCCATTGGCAGCATTGATGCCACTGGTGTGACGTCTGCGGCCGACTACGAAGCTGTGAATGCAGCCATTGGCCGCTTGGTGGCATCCGTGCCGAAGACAACTGTGATGGATGTGTACAATTCCATGGCTGGCGTGGTTGATTCCAGCGTCCCCAACAACTTGTTTTCGAAGGTGAACCCATTGGATGCAGTGGCTGCCGCCAAGGGTTTCTACACCTTCAAGGATGTTGTGGAGGCTTCCCAGCGCTGAAAGTGAAGACCATCAGCAGCATGAAGTTGCGACATTGCTTCAACATGCTTTAGCACACTTTTTAAATGTTGTATAGATACATAATGTTACGGACATTTGTAACAGTTTCTTGACATTTCTTGACCCAGAAGCCTCTCAAGCCATGGGAAGAAAAGCAAGATGCGCGACAAACGCTGTCAGATGCAATGCCAAACGGAGCAAAAGTGAACTCGGTAGATTACTTTGACACACTTCGACTGCCAAATTTTTGAACACTGTACATAGCAATCATACGTAAGCATGAACAACATTGAATAAACTGGAATAAACTGGGATTCAGAAATGACGGCAAGGTCGCAAGAGGTGCCTTTCTAGCCCTTCTCCATGAACTTGTGGTGACAGCCAATTTGTAAGTTTAATAAGTGTAAACAGACACTCTCTCTCTCTATAGTTATACAGTTATACAGATGTATACAGATGCTGCAGTTGATTGTGTCAAGATCATGTCGTACCTATTCAAATGTCATTGGCTCAAGCCAGTTTTAGCGGCTTCTTTTTTGAGCAACTCCGGCCCACTTTAGACCTTTTGAACTTTTGGTGGCCATGGTGCGTGGAGCAAGGAAAGCTCTTGCTGTCGGAGTTGCGGTGGCTGTCGCATGCGGTCTCCAGAAGCACTTGAATTTTGTGCCTGGGCCTCGGCATGCTGCTCCAGTGGCCGCAGCAGCAGCCAGCATGATGATGGCTCCTGCGGCTTTTGCTGATGAGATCGGCGATGCTGCAAAGAAGCTTGGGGATGCTTCCTACTCTTTTGCCAAGGAAGTGGACTGGAACAATGGCATTTTCCTGCAGGCCCCTGGCAAGTTTCAGCCCTTGGAAGCTTTGAAAGCCATTGACAAGATGATCGAAATGGGGGCGGCCGCAGATCCAAAGCTTCTGAAGGATGCAGCAGAAGCACATCACAAGGCCATTGGGAGCATCAGCGGGCCAAATGGTGTGACTTCGCGCGCAGACTGGGATGCTGTGAATGCAGCCATTGGCCGTGTAGTCGCTTCGGTCCCCAAAGCAAAGGTCATGGCCGTTTACGATTCAGTGAAAGCCATCACGGACCCCGGGGTGCCAGCGTACATGAAGTCCTTGGTGAACGGACCCGATGCCGAGAAGGCCTACCAAGGATTCCTGGAATTCAAGGATGTTGTTGAAAAGAACCAGGTGGCCACGGCCGGTGCTCCTGCAGTTGTGCCTTCTGGAGATAAAATTGGTGAAGCTGCAAAAGCGTTGTCCGATGCATCCTATCCTTTCATCAAGGACATTGATTGGCTGTCGGACATTTACCTGAAGCCGCTGCCCGGCAAGACCGCCCCAGAGACGCTGAAAGCCATTGACAAGATGATCGTGATGGGCGCGAAGATGGATGGAAACCTCTTGAAGGCAGCAGCAGAGGCACACCACAAGGCCATTGGCAGCATTGACGCCACTGGTGTGACGTCTGCGGCCGACTACGAAGCTGTGAATGCAGCCATTGGCCGCTTGGTGGCATCCGTGCCGAAGACAACTGTGATGGATGTGTATAATTCCATGGCTGGCGTGGTTGATTCCAGCGTCCCCAACAACTTGTTTTCGAAGGTGAACCCATTGGATGCAGTGGCTGCCGCCAAGGGTTTCTACACCTTCAAGGATGTTGTGGAGGCTTCCCAGCGCTGAAAGTGAAGACCATCAGCAGCATGAAGTTGCGACATTGTTTCAACATGCTTTAGCACACTTTTTAAATGTTGTATAGATACATAATGTTACGGACATTTGTAACAGTTCCTTGACATTTCTTGACCCAGAAGCCTCTCAAGCCATGGGAAGAAAAGCAAGATGCGCGACAAACGCTGTCAGATGCAATGCCAAACGGAGCAAAAGTGAACTCGGTAGATTACTTTGACACACTTCGACTGCCAAATTTTTGAACACTGTACATAGCAATCATACGTAAGCATGAACAACATTGAATAAACTGGAATAACTGAAATGACGGCAAGGTCGCAAGAGGTGCCTTTCTAGCCCTTCTCCATGAACTTGTGGTGACAGCCAATTTGTAAGTTTAATAAGTGTAAACAGACACTCTCTCTCTCTATAGTTATACAGTTATACAGATGTATACAGATGCTGCAGTTGATTGTGTCAAGATCATGTCGTACCTATTCAAATGTCATTGGCTCAAGCCAGTTTTAGCGGCTTCTTTTTTGAGCAACTCCGGCCCACTTTAGACCTTTTGAACTTTTGGTGGCCATGGTCCGTGGAGCAAGGAAAGCTCTTGCTGTCGGAGTTGCGGTGGCTGTCGCATGCGGTCTCCAGAAGCACTTGAATTTTGTGCCTGGGCCTCGGCATGCTGCTCCAGTGGCCGCAGCAGCAGCCAGCATGATGATGGCTCCTGCGGCTTTTGCTGATGAGATCGGCGATGCTGCAAAGAAGCTTGGGGATGCTTCCTACTCTTTTGCCAAGGAAGTGGACTGGAACAATGGCATTTTCCTGCAGGCCCCTGGCAAGTTTCAGCCCTTGGAAGCTTTGAAAGCCATTGACAAGATGATCGAAATGGGGGCGGCCGCAGATCCAAAGCTTCTGAAGGATGCAGCAGAAGCACATCACAAGGCCATTGGGAGCATCAGCGGGCCAAATGGTGTGACTTCGCGCGCAGACTGGGATGCTGTGAATGCAGCCATTGGCCGTGTAGTCGCTTCGGTCCCCAAAGCAAAGGTCATGGCCGTTTACGATTCAGTGAAAGCCATCACGGACCCCGGGGTGCCAGCGTACATGAAGTCCTTGGTGAACGGACCCGATGCCGAGAAGGCCTACCAAGGATTCCTGGAATTCAAGGATGTTGTTGAAAAGAACCAGGTGGCCACGGCCGGTGCTCCTGCAGTTGTGCCTTCTGGAGATAAAATTGGTGAAGCTGCAAAAGCGTTGTCCGATGCATCCTATCCTTTCATCAAGGACATTGATTGGCTGTCGGACATTTACCTGAAGCCGCTGCCCGGCAAGACCGCCCCAGACGCTGAAAGCCATTGACAAGATGATCGTGATGGGCGCGAAGATGGATGGAAACCTCTTGAAGGCAGCAGCAGAGGCACACCACAAGGCCATTGGCAGCATTGACGCCACTGGTGTGACGTCTGCGGCCGACTACGAAGCTGTGAATGCAGCCATTGGCCGCTTGGTGGCATCCGTGCCGAAGACAACTGTGATGGATGTGTATAATTCCATGGCTGGCGTGGTTGATTCCAGCGTCCCCAACAACTTGTTTTCGAAGGTGAACCCATTGGATGCAGTGGCTGCCGCCAAGGGTTTCTACACCTTCAAGGATGTTGTGGAGGCTTCCCAGCGCTGAAAGTGAAGACCATCAGCAGCATGAAGTTGCGACATTGCTTCAACATGCTTTAGCACACTTTTTAAATGTTGTATAGATACATAATGTTACGGACATTTGTAACAGTTTCTTGACATTTCTTGACCCAGAAGCCTCTCAAGCCATGGGAAGAAAAGCAAGATGCGCGACAAACGCTGTCAGATGCAATGCCAAACGGAGCAAAAGTGAACTCGGTAGATTACTTTGACACACTTCGACTGCCAAATTTTTGAACACTGTACATAGCAATCATACGTAAGCATGAACAACATTGAATAAACTGGAATAAACTGGGATTCAGAAATGACGGCAAGGTCGCAAGAGGTGCCTTTCTAGCCCTTCTCCATGAACTTGTGGTGACAGCCAATTTGTAAGTTTAATAAGTGTAAACAGACACTCTCTCTCTCTATAGTTATACAGTTATACAGATGTATACAGATGCTGCAGTTGATTGTGTCAAGATCAAGTCGTACCTATTCAAATGTCATTGGCTCAAGCCAGTTTTAGCGGCTTCTTTTTTGAGCAACTCCGGCCCACTTTAGACCTTTTGAACTTTTGGTGGCCATGGTCCGTGGAGCAAGGAAAGCTCTTGCTGTCGGAGTTGCGGTGGCTGTCGCATGCGGTCTCCAGAAGCACTTGAATTTTGTGCCTGGGCCTCGACATGCTGCTCCAGTGGCAGCAGCAGCAGCCAGCATGATGATGGCTCCTGCAGCTTTTGCTGATGAGATCGGCGATGCTGCAAAGAAGCTTGGGGATGCTTCCTACTCTTTTGCCAAGGAAGTGGACTGGAACAATGGCATTTTCCTGCAGGCCCCTGGCAAGTTTCAGCCCTTGGAAGCTTTGAAAGCCATTGACAAGATGATCGAAATGGGGGCGGCCGCAGATCCAAAGCTTCTGAAGGATGCAGCAGAAGCACATCACAAGGCCATTGGGAGCATCAGCGGGCCAAATGGTGTGACTTCGCGCGCTGACTGGGATGCTGTGAATGCAGCCATTGGCCGTGTAGTCGCTTCGGTCCCCAAAGCAAAGGTCATGGCCGTTTACGATTCAGTGAACGCCATCACGGACCCCGGGGTGCCAGCGTACATGAAGTCCTTGGTGAACGGACCCGATGCCGAGAAGGCCTACCAAGGATTCCTGGAATTCAAGGATGTTGTTGAAAAGAACCAGGTGGCCACGGCCGGTGCTCCTGCAGTTGTGCCTTCTGGAGATAAAATTGGTGAAGCTGCAAAAGCGTTGTCCGATGCATCCTATCCTTTCATCAAGGACATTGATTGGCTGTCGGACATTTACCTGAAGCCGCTGCCCGGCAAGACCGCCCCAGAGACGCTGAAAGCCATTGACAAGATGATCGTGATGGGCGCGAAGATGGATGGAAACCTCTTGAAGGCAGCAGCAGAGGCACACCACAAGGCCATTGGCAGCATTGATGCCACTGGTGTGACGTCTGCGGCCGACTACGAAGCTGTGAATGCAGCCATTGGCCACTTGGTGGCATCCGTGCCGAAGACAACTGTGATGGATGTGTACAATTCCATGGCTGGCGTGGTTGATTCCAGCGTCCCCAACAACTTGTTTTCGAAGGTGAACCCATTGGATGCAGTGGCTGCCGCCAAGGGTTTCTACACCTTCAAGGATGTTGTGGAGGCTTCCCAGCGCTGAAAGTGAAGACCATCAGCAGCATGAAGTTGCGACATTGCTTCAACATGCTTTAGCACACTTTTTAAATGTTGTATAGATACATAATGTTACGGACATTTGTAACAGTTTCTTGACATTTCTTGACCCAGAAGCCTCTCAAGCCATGGGAAGAAAAGCAAGATGCGCGACAAACGCTGTCAGATGCAATGCCAAACGATGGAGCAAAAGTGAACTTGGCCAATTGGAGATTACTTTGACATACTTCAACGAAGTGCCGAATTTGCCGAATTTGAACACTGTATAATAACATTGAACAAACATGAACAAACTGGGATTCAGAAATGAGGGCAAGGTTGCAAGAGGTACCTTTCTAGCACTTCTGAAAGACCTGTGGTGACTTACAGCCTATTTGTAAGTGCAATAGTGTAACATAGTGTAGACGCTCTCTGTATAGTTATACAGATGTACACAGATGCTGCAGACTCAGTTGACTTATCATTTTCTTATTAATCTTTGAATGGGCAAAACAAAGCACGAATTATGGAAACATAGTGTACACGCGTTCACAAGAAACAAGCAGCGGCTGCCACATTTCTTCCAGGTTGATACTGGCTTCTCTGTGATTGTTGGCCTTTGCATCGCTTGTTGGTACTTTGACGCTTGGACCCATCGCAGAAATGGGTTGGGCTGAAGCCTGCTGTGGAGATTTTGGACGTCTTGGACTTTCCCTCTGGGGTTTGGAACGTTGCCATGGCAGATGTTTTTTTTTGAGTTTGAAGCCTGGCTCCAGCCTCCATGATGTGTCCATGGTGGCACAAAGTTTCACATCCCAGTCCTAGCTCTGCCAAAATGCTGTTGTTACTCGCGTGGAAGTACCGAACCTTCATCCATTCAAGTGTAAGTGTAAGTGTTGTTGTTGTTGTGGTGGTGGTGGTGGTGGTGGTGGCTGTTGTAGTTCTCGTTCTTGTGATGATAGCGATCTTGTCGCAACCACTGAATCTCTAGATTTCACCAAGTGGCGTTCCCAAGGACTGGTTTTCCGTTCGCAAAACCACTGGCGTGGAGCGGCTCAGCCGTTGGCTTCGAGCGCGTGAGATCGCGGTGGTTGGTAGCTCGGGGGTTCAAAGTTTGTGGAGATCCTCTTGTGTTGAAACTGTGTTGTGCCCGTTGCAACAAGTTCACACTGCAGATTGCAAGCGCTTCATAGTGCTTGACTTTTATGCTCAGGTGTCTTTCATTTGCAGTGTAGGCAGCCTCTTGTCTTCCGCTCAGGTTGTGTTTGAGTTGGACGATGTGATGTGCTGCAGGCTCCGCCTATGGCCATAGTTGCATGCTTTGCATGGTTTCATTTTGCGAAAACTTGACCCTAATTTCTAATGGGGGAATAGAATTTAACCGCAAGAACAACATTCAGCAAGAACAAGTTCTTGCAGAGCACCCACAAATATCTTACCGCCATGTTAATAATCTATATATATATATATCTATAGATATGATAACATATACGTGTATACTATGCACTCCATATATAACCATCTCCAACAACAACATTCAACAGCCTGGCAGGTCACGTGGAGATCGCGGGGTGTCGCTGTTTCAGCTTGAGGACCCACCTGGGATCGGCAGGTGATGATTAAACCCCCATGAACCTGATACATATATGATATACAACATTATATATATATATATACATATATATATATATAATCATATGATATATGTATAATTTAATATATATATATTTATTATACATACATTATACGTATCATTAAATATGTACATGTAAGACACACACACACACACAATATCATTCTTTGCAGCCAGAAAATTGGAAGGAACCATTGGCCCAAGCGCAGGACTACTTCGCTGGCATCAGCCAAGACTTCGCCGAGGTGGCCCCTGCCCTGGCGCGCCGTGGCTACTTTTTGGCGGTGGTCAGGGCCGCCCAGCGGTGCCAGCGGTTGCCCATTGGGGATGGTGCAACCATCCAAATCATCCAAGGCATAAGGAGCTTTTGGAAGTCATGGATGACCTTATTTTATAGTGTTGAAACATGTTGAAAGCCATGGTGACTTGGGGATCCCTCATTTTTGAGAAACCCGCAGAGTACGCAAACGTGACAATTTCAGGGATACCGTCATGAGATCGGTCATGTTGGTGACCATATTGACCATCTTTGGCCAGCATTTTGGGGCAGATGGTGGAGTTTTTTTGCTGAGGTGATTCGTGGTTTTCATCCTGCCAATAGGGAAGAAAAGAGCACAGAACTCGGAGAATGCAGTGAGGCACCAGATGGCCGCTACCTGTTTCCTTGCTGTGAAGTTGTGGTTATCACTGCATTAGTTGGTGATATTGCGAGTTCTTGCAGTGCAGGGTACAGCAAAAGTACCAGATTTCATATGATTTCCATTGATTTCCTTATATTTACAGACTTTTTACAGTGTCCAAGGTAGCCCATCCCGATGGTGGAGAAAAGAGGTCGCAGAGGCCTTGGCAACCTGCATCCTCGGTTTCTCATCGGGCTTCATTACATTTTCTTCAATATCCGACTGGTCGTCAATGCAGTCGGCCTAAAACATTTAATCTCTATACAATCGATAACAATGGATAGCTGCTATAGCTACTAGTCGCACATTTCAATACATTTCATTTTGCTTCACATGAAGGCCAATGCGACAATCCCTTGGGTTCTGTTTGTAATTATTTGATGTTGAACAGCATGCAGGAAGCGAAGGATGAATTTGTGGATGGCCCGGCAACCCACATTATGTGAGGAAAAGTACGTTGCCGGCCTGACGGATTTTTGACGGTTCTGGAAGGTAGAACTGGTTTTCAAGACCTGTGCCTGGACTCGTGAAGCACACTGTCGGGTTTCAACCTGGAAAACATGTTTTGCAACCAGGAGACAACATAGACAACTAGCAACAAGGAGAACGGCATAGAGCTGCAGACATTTTGGCAGCTCAGGCCCCGAGCTGGCGCGAAAGCTGATCGCGCGGCGCTGCCCGGATGCCTTGCCCAGTTTTCAGGCCACCCATGGCCACCCTGGCAGCCCATGGGGAAGGTTCCTTTCCGGAAACCCAAAATAACCTATGGATCCTATGGTTTCCACGATTTTTAAAGTGTCAGGTCTTCCAATTGGGTTGGAGGTTGGGTGTTTTCTATGCTCGTGAGCATAGACCCGCAGGCCATTAGCACCACCCAGGACAGAAAGGCCCACCGGTGTGCGGGGGGATGGGGTTGGTGATGATCCATGGTGACAGCTGGTGACAGCTTTGAAAACTGGTGGCCGTTTTTCACATCCAGGTGGATGGCTCCAGTCTTGAGGACGCCATGCAACAAATTGCCAAAGAGTACCGGGTGCCGGCCTGGAGACTCAATTATTATTGTGGCATATTGTGGCCTCCTGCCTTGCGACGAGAAATGACAACTGAGCTGCTGAATTTGGGCTTTCAGGCCATTGACCTCAAGGTACTGTAAAACCAGTTGGTGTTGTCTTGGACTGAACATCGACCGTTATTGTAGATTATGGAGCTGGGTCCCCAAATTCTGAAGCACGCCCAAGTCAGCAAGCAGATCCATGGGCCGCGGCTCCGGCTTACCTCAGGCGAGGCGGATGGTGCTTTTTACGGTCAGCTGCTTTGCCTCTCCATGGGGTAGTGATAGAGACTTGCAGTGCTTTGAAGTGTCTTGCCACATCTTGCGAATTCTCCTGGTACATGTTTGAAAGAGACCACGGATTGCACTTCGCTTAAACTTACTGTAGATGCACCCAAGACTCACAGGTTTGGAAGGCTTGACAGAGAGCTGAGGGCAGTTCTGAATCAGCCCCCAAGATCTCTGGTCCCTGACGCAAGTCCAGCGTTCTCCTATACCCAGGCCTCTAACGCATTTGAACAAGATGGACAAGATAAGACCTGGACAGGCATTCACGTGCCTAATCCCAAAGAAGGCTCTCCCAGCAGCAACTGACCACAGCCTGTTGGCTCGCAAGTTGCATCAATTAAACGTACGGGTGTGTTTTCTCGAGCCTGGGGCCTTTTGTCTAGAGTCTAGAGATGTCTAGCGTGTTCTTTCATTTTGTTGGATGACATCCGACGAAGCCAACATATCAAAGAGGGAATTCATTCTGTTTGCTGCTTTTTGCGTTTGGGTGCAACTGGAGTACTCCCAGACATTGACCTGCCATGACTCACGGGTCAAGAGCATCAACCTTCTGGGCACAAATCGGAAAACAACCAGTCACATGATTTCGGAGATCTCTTCCGTTTGTTGCAAGGCTTCAGACACGATGATTACCAGCTACCCACAAGTCTTGATGAAGGCAAGGCAGGGAGGTTTCAGAGCAGTCTCCAGTCTGAAGTTTAAGGCTCTTTACCAAATGATTTCCAATATTTTTCTAGGACCAGCGGCGAATTGAGGCTACTTGACGCTGCTTCCAGCTGTGTTGGAACAGGTCCGTGGTCGGGGTGGGAGCGCGTCGGACGTGTGGCCTTTTGAGATCATTGAATGGAATTGGAGTCAAGAATGGATCTTGTCACCAGTGCTTTTTAGACAAGGGCACTTTCATTCCTGGCATCTCTGTTTGGCTCATCCCGTTCAGTGCCTGACATTACCTTGTGGTGTTTGGACCTTGTATGTCAATGTAGCCCGTGAGACTGAGGCGTGGGGTTTTGTCGCCAAGAGACTTTAAGACGGTCCGGCGATGGAAAAGGAGAAGAATGCTCAGAAGTGCTTGGTTCGTTGTCGATTGATTTTTCATTTGGTCATGCTAAGTGTGGGAGGGATCACTGATATAGGCTTGGCCTTTGCTGAAACATCCATGAAATACATTGAAATGCTGTAGACCTATAAGCTTGGCAAACACATGCAGAATTTTGAGAAGTAGAAAATAACCAGCCCAGTTTTTTGGTAGGTCTTCCAATATGAGCAGCACCAAGAACCTCCATGAAGGGATTTAGTATTTCATATTATGAATACTACATCATACTACTCTGTCTATACTTTCTTTCTCTGTGGACTCGCTGATGCAATGCTGCCCTTATGAAGCTTTGGCTCAGACAGTAGAAGCTAAACAGGTGAAGCTGCTGCGCGAGGAACAGGGCAGTTGGTTGCATGAACGGCCACAAGATGCTGCAAGTGCGGTCAACGACTACAAGCCCCGGGTCATGCATACTGTAGCCATAGTAGAAGACGCAGCTGAAGAGACTCTCTCTTTAGAGAATGGCTGTGCGCCATTAAGGATTGTAAGCCCGCGAGAGCAAACCGCAACAAGCCATCAGAAGCCCGTTAGTTGTTGCTATGAGACCCCACCGTTGATCCATGGCAGTGGAGGACTTGGGTTGGTCGTCGGCGCTGATGCGGTCGGATGTGACAGAAGTGTTTTATGTTGTCTTGCGTCTTGTAATATCCTCGGTTGTAGTGATTGTGACGGATACTTTCAACTCTGGCACCGTAGACACAAACAGCAGCAAACAAATGTGGATATCAGGATGCGTCTCCCACCCCTGCGGGGGGTGGACCTGCGGGGAAGCTCTGAAGTCGGAGGGTACGCGAAGGGTCATCAGATTCCAATCCTGACAGCATAGATTCAATGCACACTATAGTCACTATAATAGCTTTTGGATACACCCCAAACAACCATATACGTGAACCACAAACAGCTGCTGTTTGTTCCGTCATTTTCTACAATCACTGGATATACATGCTATACAATCACTGGATACTTTTAATGGATTTGGACAGTTGTTTTCTGCCGCGTGCATGGTTTTTGAGGCCGCAGCTCATTTCCTCAACTTGGAAGGCACCTGTGGGCATTTGTAGACACGAAACATGCGATTCGAAGAAACGAATACTGAAATGATATGGGCGGAGAACATCGAACCAGTGATTCCTGAAGAAGCTAAGCATACGACGAATGGTCAAAATTTCAAGCCCTGGGAGCCACAAATTTTGGTCACGGTCTTGGGCGTCATCCAAAGTTGGAGCATCAGCGAGGGGTTCCCAGCGCCAGGCAGGCAGAGCGGGTGTCTACTTGGAGGCCTGGATGTCTTTAGCAAGGACCAACCTCCAGAGCCTAAAGATCCACAACTGCAGCAGCTGCACCACGATTTTCGTCCATTTTTTCCATTTTGTTTGAGACTTCAACATGCAAATGTCTTCCAAAATCACTGCAGGGTTGGCAAATTGCCTGTGCATGGATGGTTTGGTGCATTCCTATACAATGGTGAATTGAGCTGTTCAAAGTAATTTTGGCGGCTTTTGGCCAACATATTCCTTGGCGCCAGAGACTCTGTTGGTGGTCATTCCACATATTCCACGTTCAAGCCGTTTCAACAGCAGTGGGGCATTCACCAGTTGAAGTATACCAGGTAGATTTTGGGGAATATCAAGGAGATTCAAGGAGAAAATATGAACAAAACCAACATAACATCATATAACATCCATATCGAATTCCAGAAGTCAGAATCAATGCCTGCAGCTGGAGGCAAGTCGACCAGCAAAGAGTGTGGCCCTCGGTGTATTGGGCTGTTCCCGGGTGGGTCCTTCCACAAGCTGGGGAAGTGCGAAGCAGCAGGACCCCCCCAACAGACCTAATTCATCTCCAGATACTTGAAGGTGATGTGAAAAAAACAACACCAAAGGGGACATTTACTAGCCCCTGTTGAACGTTTAGGATCTCAGACCTTGTATTTTGGCGTGGTGAACATTTTGAGCACCATGATTTTTGATGGTAAATACATGCAACTAATATGTATATATATATATATATTATATATATATATCATTATATATCTTATATATATATATATATATTATATATATATATATCATTATATATCTTATATATATATATGTATATACATACATACATTTGTAAGCAGTGCAGGGGTAGAGGCCGTCTCATTTGCTTGGGAGTGTCATGATTCAGAATTCATGGATTGGGAATCCCTCTCAGCCATCCAAAACGAGTATCTATTGGATAGTGATAGTGCTTGCTTGAGATTGGGCGATGAGTCCCTTGCCAAAAATGTGGTTGGGCCAGATGGTTCCATGAAAGTCTTAGCGTTTTGAGGGGGACCGCCAGAACCCGAAAAATCAATTCTAAACCCCCAAAGAGCCGCTCCACCACAATCATTACAAACCACAAGTAGTATAAACCACAATCATTGTAAATTGTAGCATTTGATTTACATCCTTGTCATATTTTATCCAAATTTATTGCACACATGATGCTGTACGTTGAAAACGCACATCACTTTGCCAGATTGAACTAGATTGTGCATTTGAAACAGTGTCTTTCAGTTCTGGACACAGTCACACGCATGACTTTTGTTGGACAACATGCTGCGAACCTTCCACCGTCATTCAGCATGAGCCCTAACACCTTGTTGAAAGCAGCAACTTGAAACCTGACATCTTCCCAGCTGTCCATGAGGAGCGTGCCCTCCTCGCCGGTGGCGGGAAAGAAGTCGGCCTTGAAGAAGACGCGCATTGCCGAGGCCCATGGACAAAGCTGTGGGCTGTGGGTTTTTTTAGATGTATTTTTCTGAGTTGTTCATAGTTTTCCTCCACGATCCTATTCTTTGAAACTATAGATACTATAGCACTTGAATGCACTTGACATCTTGGGAGGTAAAACGTGCGTTTTTCATCAAAACGCAGGTCAGTTCTCATCCCAAAACTCCGTTCCCAAAAGGCAGCTTTCATGTTTTTTCATGCGGCTTTCCAGCAGCTCGGCATGGCTACAGGAAAAACCCAAGTGTAGCGAACGCTTCATGTCGGCGTTTCGGGACCTTGCGCAAGCTGGCCTGGGCCACCTGGGCCACCTGGGCCACCTGGGCCACCCTGGGCCACCTGGTCTCCGCAGATTTGGTGTCTCTATGCGCATCAAAAAAAAGAGATGACTATCATCGTGACATAAATTTCCCATGACATGTTTTTTTTCCGTAGTGACTATAAATAGTGACTATAGATGAATCCAGGTTTTTCGGCACGAATTTTGTGACATTCCATACCTTCAGGAGCTGCTACGAGCGGCCAGTTCTGGGTTCTTTGTGTCCATTCATGATTTTGGTGCAGTGACAAAGAAACCAGTGATGCTGGCGGAATCTGGTGAATGTGAAATCATGCAACATGTCAGGCCCAAAACCCAAACTGATGAATGTAATTAATGCAGTCCATTCAATTTGATTGATACAATATTATAGAATCAATTCTGAGATGACGATTTGATATCAATGGATTGGTTGAAGGGAACATTTACAGAAAAACACATTAAACAACCATATGGACCATATTTGATGGGAAAATCCATGGTTTCCGGTTAAGATTTTCCCTTAAACCAATCCATTTGATGATAAACATATCAACATGTCCAGCAGCCTTGCCGTTGAAGGCAAAGAGCAAACCAGTGACGAACTCCTCGAAGAGTGCGGGCACCCAGTCACGTTGGGGTGGCGGGAGGCCTTCACAGATCGCGATGGGTCAAGCTTGAAGACAAAGGGTACCACAACATATATGTAATGATGATATATATATATATACAATATATATATATATATTTATAAACTAGATGTATATAATTTTATATAACACATTTTTGACATTTTTTGACCACTACAGTCACTACATCCAGTAGGTGTGTGGGATCCATCAGCCCCTCAGGTGTGCCAGACTGGCCGAGCAGCTGGAGCCCTTGGCTCGGGCGCCCAGACCCATTCACCGGTTATTGTTACCATAATGGGGGAATTTTAGCATCAAAACCATCAAAAAATTCACCGGCAAAATATAGGGTATCAATGGGTATCAATGGGTTTGACCCATAGCCAAATCACAGCTATTTTGCTGTGAACCACCGATTCCATGGCTTTTGACAGGTGAAGGAGTTGTGCGAGAAATCCGCAAAAGCTGGGCTGGGCGACGACGCCGAAGCGCGCCGCCGGCGTCTCAGGGAATCCATGAGCTGGAGAAGAAAAAATAATATCAATATCCGTTAATATTATGTATATGTATATATATATATATATACGTATGTATATATATATAATTATACTACGTTCTAAGGGAAAATCGTCCAAGAAAAGTGGAACTTCTGGGTTTCTGGGTTTCCAATTTGAGTTGGGATTGGCTGTTGTTTATTCAAGACACATTAGGACATCGACCCAAAGATTGCCCCGGGCAGTGAAGCGCCTGAGGAAATCTGAGCAAAATCTTGTTCGATGGTCCGGAGAAGGCTGTGGAGCCGGCTGAAAGGGCTACCAACTAAGACACCAGTGGAATCTATAGATTTGTATGCTTTTGTTGTAGCTTGAAGTGACTTTGTTGGAGCAATATTCAACCCAGTATGCACTGGAGTAGGGTTGCCGAATTCTGATAAAACTTGGTTGGGTGCATGGGAACGGACGACCTGCAGGAGAAAGATTCGAGCAAGGCGGATTTGGAACTCAACTTTGCATACGTGAAGACCGTGAAGGGTGAATTGCATGACATGAGCCCACCATATCCCACCATGTGATGCACCTTCTGACATCACTTGTTTTAGAGATTTTAGGGCATGTGCTTCCTGATGGATCCTGAAGGTCCCCAGTTGCCAGGCGCGAAAGGGCACCACCGTGTTGCAGTTGGCGGAGGATAGCTTGAGGCGACCCCAGGGCCCTGGGGGCCGGGGTTGGAGACTTGGAACCTCTGAGATTGCGCCAGGAACACAGTTGAGATTCGTGGCGTTTGAATTCACCAATTGAGAAGCGGTATTATTGCCGTTCAAACATGGTCGAACTGCATTCTCTTTGCACTTACATTGCTTCTCTGCATGTATCCCATATGTAGCAACTGCAGCCTCTTTAGCCAGGTCTTGAATGCGTTAAACATTGCAGTTTACCTCCTTGTTGCTTCTAGCAGGGTCAAGACTAACACGTCTAGTTTCCTTCACCCTTGGATACCTCTTGCGCATTGTGTTTCGTGGTGTGCGATGCTTTGGTTTGGTGGCCAATGTGTCTGTTCACGCAAAAACACTGCATTCCGCAAATTCAAGTCAACAAAGGAACCTTGGAAGTGGATTCCCATTTCCCCAAGAGCTCCGAACAAGACATCATGAATCATGAATGGCATGGCGAATTTCCCAAGACAACATGTGGACCACATGATCTGCCTCGCAGGGAGAAGGACAAGCGGCAGCTTCAGCCACAAAGGACTGCAGTGAGCACAGCTGGCAGTGGGATCATGTGGGATCGATGAACAGGCAACTAGGATCAAATGGGGATGGGTCAAAACCCTGGTGAACATCAAAATAGCTGGTTAATGGATGTTCATCCCCCTAAAAATGGTATGTATAGGTATTGATCCATAGCCAAATAGGGTCAAACAGGATAAACCATGATGAACCGTTGGATGACAGTAATCTGACCGTTTTTCAACGCTCCAGTGGAGTCTCTGCAGGAGCATCGTCTGTCCGCTGGATTTGGATCACGACTATGACGATGATGATCTCGAGGAGTCGCAGGCGAATGATTTTGCTCAGCTGTCCCATCTCGTTCCCCTCCAGACATCGTAGAGATTTGTAGAGGACGTCCCATAGATTCCCATAGTCTCCCTGGGTCAGAAAGATCGGCAGTGTTCACGTATGTTCACGTATGTTCACGTGAAGTTTTGCTTAGGGGCCGATCATGACCAGCAAGTACTCCTACAAGAAGGCGTGGCTTCCACTGCATGTTGCCGATGGCCTTGGCGAAACGAGGGTCCGATTTTGGGGCTGCTGATTCGACAGTCAGATGTCAGGCTGCTCCAGCCAAAGCCGCGGCGGCGCAAAGGGCTCAGCTTGGATGGGTATTCCAGGTGCCAAACTTTGAGGCCAAATGTGCAAGACCTAGAGGTCTTAGATTTTGGAGGTAATTTTTCTGTTCCACTCCTTATACATCTTATATTCATTTATATTCCTTGTGCATCCTTGTGCCGGTCTTGACAAATCGCTTGCAATCGCTTGCCCCACTCCAAGCCGCCTAGCCGGCTGCGAGGACAGAAACGCCATCCGAAGGTGAACAGCATCCCTTGTTTGAGGCACAGAAGGGTCAGTGGTGGCCAGCTACCTGGGAGTGTTGGGAAGGAGGCATGGAACATGGTGAAATTCGCCTCAGGTGGAGTTGCAATCAAGACATCGCAGGAAGAACTCTGCAACTTTAGAACTTGTAGATTTTTGCAGGGATCATCCATGTGACACTGTGGGGACAAGAAAAACACATATATCATATACAATATATATATATATCTATAGATATGATATATTGTATATAATAACTGTGGAAGATGTGCCTGGGCAGTTTTTGCTTTGTCCGCAACCAGGCCATGGTGGAGATGCAGGGGGAAGTGACCTGCTTGTCAGAGGTGGCAGAAGGGGTTGCACAGCGCTGGCGACCAGTGCAAGCCATCTGTGATGAGATTTGAACGTGTGCGAAGCTTGCAAACACCTGTCCAACTTTGAAGGTCTAAAGAGTTGTAAAGAGATGTAAAGCGCTAACATCAGAGAATCATAGAGAATCATCCACCAAGCACAGCTATGTGCTTCAGTGACAGACCCATGGGAATTCCACGTTGGACGCTACATGACGCTACGCTTCTGTGGAGGCACTTGAGGGCCTACCGGAGAGCGTTTTCC
>CAMXCT020004248.1:13067-42243 GCA_947184155.2 Cladocopium goreaui | reverse complement strand
TATCGGCATTAGTCTGCACTTATCGGCATTAGTCTGCACTTATCGGCATATAGTCTGCACTTAGCCTGCAAGAGATGTTGAACTTAGACAGCATTAATTTGCGTAAATTCATACCAGTCAAAAGCTTCTTTTGGAGACATGTTGGCCCATTTTCCTTCAACAAACCGGTACCTTACAAGGCTAGGTTTGGGGCATGTTTCTGGGGTACCCATTTTGGAGGCTCTCCCCAGTCAGGCTTGGCACATCCCTCCACATTTTATGAAGAACTCAATTGACCCCTTGGCTCAGGTCCTGGGACGCCTTGGTCTGACATGATGCGACTTCTCTGCATTGGTCTGCATTAGTCTGCACTTATCGGCATTAGTCTGCACTTATCTGCATTAGTCTGCACTTATCGGCATTAGTCTGCACTTATTGCATTAGTCTACACTTATCGGCACTAGTTTACACTTATCGGCATCAGTCTACACTTATCGTCATTAGTCTGCACTTTTGGCATATAGTATACACTTATCGGCATTACTTCACATAAATTCACACTAGTCAAGGGCTTCTTTTGGAGACATGTGGGCCCATTTTCCGTCAACAAACGGGTACCTTGCAAGGCTAGATTTGGGGCATTTTTCTGGGGTACCCATTTTGGAGGCTCTCCCCAGTCAGGCTTGGCACATCCCTCCACATTTTATGAAGAACTCTAATGACCCCTTGGCTCAGGTCGTGGGGTGCCTTTGTCCGACATGGTGCGCCTTCTCTGCATTGATCGGCATTAGTCTGCACTTATCGGCATTAGTCTGCATTGATCTGCATTAGTCTGCACTTATCGGCATTAGTCTGCACTTATCGGCATTAGTCTGCATTGATCTGCATTAGTCTGCACTTATCGGCATTAGTCTGCACTTATCGGCATTAG
This sequence comes from Cladocopium goreaui, assembly GCA_947184155.2. NCBI lineage: Eukaryota > Dinophyceae > Suessiales > Symbiodiniaceae > Cladocopium > Cladocopium goreaui. The sequence continues at coordinate 41,333 of CAMXCT020004248.1, read as the reverse complement.
TCCGCACTTATCGGCATTAGTCTGCACTTATCGGCATTAGTCTGCACTTATCGGCATTAGTCTGCACTTATCAGCATTAGTCTGCACTTATCGGCATTAGTCTGCACTTATCGGCATTAGTCTGCACTTATCGGCATTAGTCTGCACTTATCGGCATTAGTCCGCACTTATCGGCATTAGTCTGCACTTATCGGCATTAGTCTGCACTTATCGGCATTAGTCTGCACTTATCGGCATTAGTCTGCACTTATCGGCATTAGTCTGCACTTATCTGCATGAGTCTGCGCTAATCGGCATTAGTCTGCACTTATCAAGATCAATTAGACTTTCTCTTCCCATCAATCATTAATCAAGGAATAATCAGTGGTAAGTAACGGGAAATACATTTGAGATAGTATTTGGATTTTCTGATATGCATTATTCCCTCAGTGATTTGTACTAGCAGATGTGCTTGCACCTGGACCACATGGGACAGCGCTGACCCGCGCTTTCTGTCATTAGCCCGCAATAGTCTGCAATCGGGCAACTTTTCCTGTTCCTTCAACTAGACATGCAATTACGATCGGGGTTGGAGGGGTTTGGAAATAGATGGGGTACATGCTGGGTATTATTGCTTTGCAAGCGAATTCTTCCGCTTGTCAAACTGAAGATTTCCTGATTTCCTGATTTCCTTGAATTGTCAGCTCAGGTGCTGGGCAAGTTGCTTTCGGACTACGTGGGTCTGCGCGTGAGTCTGTACATTTCTGGATTAACCTGGAATAGCTCTCAAGTTGTCAAAGGTTCTTTTCACCCCTTCAGTACATACGAACAATTAAGGCATCTGCTGGTAGACACAATCCTTGGATGCCTTTTCTTGTTTATTCCAATGATATACTGTTGAATGAATATTTGAATCTCTTGACCCAGGTAGCTGTTCCGCGTTCATCAGGCCGCGCTGCCCTTCAGATCTTTCATGCGATCAAGCTTTGCAAGACCCATGATTTTTTGATGCAGGACTTGGAGATGTGGTTCCCAGGCCGTGTCGTATCAAATTTCACGCTTGGTTTTCTTTTGTTTTCTAACAGATATGTGGTCGCATGTTTATATGCGACGGTTTGTGATGGTTCAGCCTGATGCCCATCAAGTGCTGACCGAGGTCTTGGCGCTGTGCCAGCAGCTCTCTTTGGCTGTAGTATCTCAGATTCGACAGTGGAGTCAAAAGAACCCGCTTGCTTATTGTCTGGCATTAGTGTGATAACCAGCATGGGCACAGATTGACCGTTGAGGTGAGCAACAAAATTCAAGTGGCGACTTGAGTTTGATTCTTCGCATGCGTAATATAGCCACTGAGCTCACAGCGACTAGTTGAGTTTCTCGCTCGTCTCTGTTGGTTTTGCCAGCTATTCTGCCAGGTGCTTATATCGTAGCCTCAGATGATCCAATGAACCATGTTTTCCTGCTATAACGCCTTTGCAGCCACCTGTCGCAGTTGAGGCGCGATGATGAACAACATGTACCCCTTTGATGGTATTACGTGCGGGGCTTAGCCCAGGGCATGAGTGGTTTGAATTGGTTCAGCTTCACACATGATGCTGTCCGTGACCCAGGATGTCGGTGGCCTTGACACAATCGCATCCCTTCCTGCCGAACTCGTACTGCACCTGCTGCGGCCGATTATTGCAGGCCAGATGACGCGACAGGGAACTTTTTTTTTTTGCACACCCACACCTTTAAGCTGACCCAGACCATTGCATTCTGTTTACCAGGAAGTTGTGGCATACAGCGACGGTGTCAATGGCTTCATCGTCGTCGACAAGAAGGCACTGGAGGGTGCACCGGTTTGTACCGCCTGAATACTGCGGCCTTGCAGTTTGCTTTCTTTGCGATTGGACGACCATCGGCCTGCGCCAGGATCCTGCATTTGGATGTGTTTTCTGCAGACCTTCATTCTCACCTTTGAATGCATCTTCGTCTTCCACCGCCTTGCCTGGACATGCTGTGATCCAGGCGTGGTACTTGCAGGTTTGTATATATGCCATTCATGTCGATCAGCACAGTTTGCTTCCAAGGATCATATGCCGGGGAGCGACCCTGCCATCGGAGCGGTAGAAGAAGATGAAGGAGAAGAAGAACCAGAAGAGGCAAGGCACCTGGCAGTTGCTTCCGAAAAGCAATGTTTGTATTCTTTGGTTTGCTTTTCAGGAGCCCATGGTGCGGCCGACCAAGAGATTGCGCCCGTCAATGGCACCGCATCTACTGAGGCAGCTTTGTTGCCAAGCTATATGAGAAGGAGTATAGTCAGCAGCCTTCGGGTTTAGATGTGCTTGTGCTGTCTGCAGGTCGCAGCCATGAGGCAAAGCGCTGGTTGTTTCACTGCGTGTCACCACTCACGCATTACAAATGGTGAGTCGACGCGCCAAAAGTTGACAACTCGAGCTGCTCAGTGTTGCTATATGCCGTTTTGGCACCGAGTACGTTATGTAACGATTGAGGTATTGCGCGTTGAGGTTCAAATTATGAATGATCTAAAATATTCATGCGGATACAAGAATGAGAGTCGGCTTCACATTGAAAACGGGTTGGAATCTGAGACTCCTGAGCTATAACAGGCTGGATGCTTTGCAATGAGTGATGCGGACGGCTACATGTAATTATTGTGTGCACCGCCGCTGCTGCGTCAGCATATCGCTGAGCCAAGCTGACTACAAACGACTGCAACAGGCATGACAGCACATACACACCCACATCCACACACCCATACAGACCCAGTGAAGCTGTCTGATACCACAAGGACTTGTCTCACTGTCTCACTGGAACTCATTTTTATCGGTCTATTGAGGTAACGTCGTCCCTGCGTGTGCATTTGTCTGCCATGGTTGAACACGAAGATTGTCAACGACCGGCAGCGACCTTGACTAACAGAAAAACAACATGAGAAGTTGTCAGACTGCCACGCAAATGACCGCTTTTGATCATGACTTGTTGTCTGCTAAGCTCTCCTGTGCTTTGGGTGATATGCATTTGCCTTGCCCAGGTCAAGACGAATGGACTTCATGGCATTCTTCTGCTGATGTTCGTGGAACTATGGCGACGGGTGGTACTGGCCTTGGTTGCAATGGAGTAGGAAGACGGAATGCTTTGATACATGTGGTGTTTGTGTGGGCGTCTGTGATGTTAGGTGGAGCGCAAGTACTGGGAAGCCTTCAACGAGGAGCTCCTCGGGCTACCATGCTTGCAGGCACGGTCTCATCTCTTGCATCAATCAGGGTATTGCATTTCAAATCCTGCTTCCAATGCAGGGCACCAGTTTCTATGACACGGACGAGTGCTATGTCGATGAGGATGATGAGAAGATCGTCCTCATGCCCCAGGCACGGGACAGGAAACTTGTACCAGCTTGCCTGACACACCCGGCCCCGATAGGACTTGCCGATACATTTCAATTGGATGGACGGCGTGAAGCCCATCCTTGGACACGCCTGGAAGGCCAAGGCTCGGGTCGGTGATGCACTTGCGCTCACACCATGTTGGATGTGCTGCATGCGCCTTTACTGTCTGACAGGTCTTCTGGGGTCGGCATCGAGACCTACTCCTGGTGGTGTATCTCCGCTGCTCGGTGCAGCAGGTTCCACGGGCGTCGTTGGAAGAGCTTTGCGAGGCAGGGCTTGGTAGAGAAACAAGGGTTGACGGTCGGCAGATATTGTTTGACATCAGAAAATCAACCTTGATGCGTGCCAGGCTGTTGGGGCGCATCCCTTTGAGCCACTGAATGCCGCCTGCGAAGGCCCGGCCAGAATATGGTTTGGACCCGCATGGTTGGGCGATGCACCCGTGGAGCAGCTGCTGTGATATAGCGGTGGAGGAAAACGGACACGTCCGTGGCAACATATAGTTACTATCAGGGTGACATTTCTTCTGTTTGGACGGTATATGTAAACAGAACCATCTGTATAGAGAAGTGGTCATGCGATCGAGAGATTGACTTCTTGGCACCGCATTGATATCATGTCTGCTTTGCCTCTGCTGCCACGAAGCCTTGAAGCATAGCAGCCGCAACACACATTGACTGCTAGTTGCTATAGCACATCTAGCAATTCAATAATAAGAAGGCACGCCACTGTTACTTTCATGATAGAACCCAGAATTACCCATACACACACCCACACACACTTCCATGGTCTCTTAAGGGAGGCTGCTTCGCTTGTCATGGAGGTTGATGGCGACATTTGCCTCTGTCATTCTCTTCGGCTTTTTGGCGAAAGCACATTGGTTGGGGTCCTGGTGTCTGAGACGGAGCACACAATGCTGTTCGACTACACGAGTGCGAGCTCTTGCAGTAATACGACCATTTGCAGACAAGGAACAGGTCAGTTTCAGGTGTCAATCCACCAGCCGAGGATGTCACCGCTGGAGGTGGCTGTGTTGCGCATTGAGCCGGAGATGGCACTGGTAGTGCGATGGCACATGGAAGTTGGCAGTGGTATCTTTGAGGGAACTGCTTTCACAATAACAGGAGAGATCTTGGCACGTTGTCGGTATGTTCTTGAGCCTGGCCAGACTGTCACGGTGGAAGACCTGCGGGCGATCTGCACAGAGGGCGCTGTGGCCAAGGGTGTGCTGAAATCACGAAACCAGCAAATTAGGATGTTCCTTGACGGGGTCAACCTGTGCGAGCTGCCTGAACATGGTACTATATGGTCTCATCGGGCTTCATTCTCTCCTGCGAGGGTTCGGCTCTCCCAGAAAACAAATTTGGAAAGGCTAAGATGGGCTAGGTGGATAACAGCTTTGCGGGACGGGTCTGCATCTTTGGAGGATGACCCCACCCACTGGGCTTAGTAGAATGCATGAGCAAGCGCTAAAGGCGCTGGTGAAAAACTTGAAAGACATTGCGGCAGAACAGATGGAAAAAGACCACCGACAAGCTAGCACAGCGTTGGTGTTTTTGTAATATTTGAAAGCAACACAGCAACACACACACACACACACGCACACACACACACACTAGCAAGGAGTGGGCAAACTGCGTCGCTCTTCGATTGGGCATGTAAGCTTGAAGCGCACTATGTTTACTTGACGTTGTGGCTCCAGCAAGTGGATTTTGATTCTCTAGGTCCAAACATTGACATCGTTGACACTTCTGCCTTTCGAGTCTCGTGTATCTATGGCAAACCTGGTGCTGTCTGCGGGGCTTGGAGCATATGTTGCAGTGCTGGAACACCAAGCTTTGTGGCCGCAATATGGGGAACGAAAGCGGGACATTGCCACGAGAAAGGCTGCGCTGCGTGCGCTGCGTGACTGCATAGTAGAAGCTTACCTTCGAGATGCTCAAGCTGCCGGGTGGCCGAAGCGGCAGTACCAGCGCAAAGATGTGTTTCAACAGAGCATCATCGCGCATTGCTTCCCGCTTCCCATGATGGCTTACGAGCAGCTCACCCACGCCTTTGTCATTCGTGTGAGAGCTGGCATGATACAACACGTGCCCACAGATGTTGAGCCGAAGAAGATCAATTTGGTCGCACAACGGTCGGCATAGTGAGCAAAGTATGGTACTGCGAGTGAGTATGGACCAAGTGTTTCAAATTGGCAAAGCCAATGGGTGATTCTCCTGACGCCATCACCAGCATCGAGGTGCGAAAAGTGATAGTCCTTGCACTTCGGATTGTTGTTTGGTTTGGGCTTGCTTTGGCCATTTATATGATACGAATGTGCTTGCTTTGCAAGAAACCTACATTGATTAGTATGATGCTGCTTGGTGCGCATGGCATGGCATCGGTGAAAGAGATTGACAATGCGCAAATTGCATGTGCCATGTCTGTATGCAACCTTCGATGGCCATTTCCTAGCTTCAATTGCTAGAGCACCTCGGTTAGAACGATTCCTTCCGCACAACCGGCACAGGCTCTTTCACTTGCCATGCCCGGAAAACGCATCAGTTTTGCAGCTGGACTGAAGGCGCAAGGGCCGATGCGCAAAGTTGGGCGCGCCGGTGGCAGCAACGCGCCGCTAGTTGCTTGCGCTCGGCGTTGGGGTGGTGCCCATTGGGTGTTTGAAGGCCGTGTTGGGAAGAGGGTCGTCGTTTACATGCCAAAGCTGGATGCCGAAGAAGAAGATGCCATAATGAGGGTATTCTTTTATATACAGAAATATAAGGATATTGATCTCTATATCTATATATGTATATTTTCACCCAGATCGGGTCGTACCTGCTTTGTCTGATTGCGGAACTGATCAGGAGCTAACGCATCTACACCATTGTGGCAAGTACAGCTGTGCGGTGACAATAAGGGAGCCTTTGCCTTCAGAGTCTTGACCGTCGCGAAGGACGCGCTCCAGGAGCACCCAGATACAAGAGTGCGGACATTGCGCGATCTTGAGACGGTCTTGCAGGTGCGACTGATCGTGGGGTCTCCCGCGCAAGCTGGTCCTTCAGACCCAGACGAGGTGGGTTTCGTTGACTGGCAGGTGGTCCTTTACAGCACCAGCCTCCCGGCCGCTCTCGCCTTTATCCATTTCATCCTGGACTACAAGGCACAGAAAGGCTATGCGTCGCGCGTGCCGGACTTAGCTGTGCATGCCGTCGATACCGATGCAGGTGCTTTGCCGGATCCGTGGGTCTTGCTTGCTGATAGTAGCTTTATTCCACCAAAGCCTTTCAGCGTGCTACCTCCAAAGGGCCGGCGCCATGTGATACTACAGTTAGAGCAAAACAAGGAAGGAAAGCCAGGGGTGCAAAGCGAGGACGAGGACGAAGCAGACGAGAAGGAAGAGATGACGTACCTTCTGACCTTTTATGGCGGCATTTATCATTTCAAGGACCGTTTTGAAGACCTTGGGGTACCAGGGGCACTGGTCGCAATCAACGCGTCGGACCAGAAAGATTACGTGCGCTACCTGGAAATCAAACTGGATCCTCAAAGCCAAGACCAGGTGCTGATGGTTCTCGATTGCGTGCTGAAGGGCATACCGTTGTATTTCGTCAATATGCTCGGGGATGCAGACCCTATGGCCCTATGGCTACAGGAACAACCCTCCGTGTTCCAAGCAGAGGAAGCTTCCTAAGTGTGAGCGAATGCCAAAATTCGCAATAGAACTGTGTAGCATTTCTGGGTAGTAATTGAGAGGTTCATGTTGACGGGGCTGACCCCATCGACACAAGGAGCCGTTGCGTCGGGAATGCTAGACCATGCTGCCTCGAGTACAGAAGCACCACGAGCAAAAAGGTGGCAAATTAGCGGGAAGTGGCAAAAAGGTGGCAAATTAGCGGGAAGTGGCTTGATGCATGTCAAATCCTCAAATCTCAGATGCCGGAAAGCAATGTCCTTAATTAAGCCTTATTGCAGATCCTGGCGCTTGCGTCAGAGCCGCCGAAGCTGTCATGTCTCTTTTTCTGGAAGCCGAACCAAACTCAAAAAGTGTTCCAAATCCTGTGCTATCATCGCACTGGGCCTGGGTTAGCCATGCCGGGCAAAAGGGTCAGTGTGGCGGCGGGTTTGAAGGCACAGGGGCCCATGCGCAAAGCCGGTCGCGTCGGTCCTGCTGCTGGCGCTGGGAGCGGCCCCTTGATTGTTTGCGCGCGGCCTTGGGGGCATGCTGATTGGGTCTTCGAAGGCTGATTTACGGAGTGTTAACTTGCTGTTTTCGCATGCATATGCAATGACATGAAGTTACGAAGTACCTCATTCTTGTCATGTCTCTTGCACAGGAGCAAACGCCGCTGCTCCTCTCTGGCAAGTGCAACTCGCAGGCGGCAACAAGGATGCCTTCGCCTTTCGCATCTTGACAGTCGCGAAGGACGCGCTTCTCAAGCACCCCAATGACAAAGTCCGGTCCTTGCGCGATTTGGAATCGGTCATGCAGATTCGCTTTGTCGCAGGTGCGCCATCGCAAGGTGGACCATCAGATCCAGATGAGGTGGGCTTCTTGCCTTGGCAGCTTGCAATGTACAGCACGAGCTTGGACGCGACATTGGCCTTCGTTCACTTCGTCTTGGAGTACAAAGTGCAGCAGGGCTACTTACAGAGCATGCCCGAGCTCGTTGCCAATGTTGTCGGTTCTGGCAACGTCCCCTTGCCAGCCCCGTGGCAGAAGCTGGAGGATGCCAGCGTTGCCATGCCGGGACCCTTCACTGCTTTACCGCCCAGGGGTCGTCGCCATGTGCTGGCACAGCTGGAAAAGAAAGAAGTCAAGAATGATGGCGAGACCGTGAAAGAGGCTGAGAATGACGGTGAGACCGTCAACGTTCGGGGGGATAGTGAAGAAGAAGAAGAAGAAGAAGGAGGCGGAGATGCTGCCGCGGACCTGGGGGCAGCAGCCTACATCCTGAGCTTTTACGGTGGCATCTATCACTTCAAGGATCGCTTTGAGCTTAAGGGTATTCCTGGAGCAGTGGTTCCCATCAACGCCGCTGACAAGAGAGATTACGTCCGCTACCTGGAGTTCGCAATGGATGCGACAGCCATGGAGCCAGTCACTGTCGTGCTGGAGGACGTGCTCAAGCAGATGACCGTGTACTTCATCAACATGACCGGGGAGGCCGATCCGGTGGCACGGTGGCTGCGCCAACAACCTTCCATCATGGAAGTGGAATCCTGATATCTCAGAGCAGCCTGATGCCCACTGGCGAGCAGCACCGGGTTCTGGATGGTTGATGTCCATGGGGCTGACCCCGCTGACAGAAACGGTCATACAGTCGGACGCTATATATACTTATGTACAGGAGATGCCTGTTCTGTAAGTCGTGCAGCTGCGCACACCGACAGCTCATGAACCAAAGCGGTAGCGAATGACAAAAGATGCTGTGACCGCGCCGGATCACGTTTCATTGGTTTGTCCTTTAACGATAAATGATACAACCGTGTGACATGTTTTTATCGAAACGTCGAAATGATCAAGAAGCAAAAACAGTGTGTGTCTGTGTGGCAATGGGTCCGGCATGCAGTTTTCAAACGCGTCGTGCTTGTAGCTGTCGCATTTCTCATTATGCGTTCAGATTCAATATCCGCGAGACCAGCAAAGGATATAGAAGGGAATTAACTGTGATGTATGGATATCAAACAAGTTTCTCAAGCCTTGTGTGCGACCGTTCAATTCCTCGCTTTGGTGCCCATGGACAGAGATCCCTCTGCGAGAAACACTACACGGATGACAGCCTTGCAATGGGTGGACATGTATGAGGATGACCCTCACTACGTGTTGGCACAACTAGAAAAGAATGAAGTCGCCAGTGCTGCTGTTCGGGGGAGTAGTGAAGGGGGCGCGACCTACACCCTGACTTTTTATGGTGGCATTCAGCACTTCAAGGCGTGGTTTGAACTGAAGGGCATTCCCGAAGCAGTGGTGGGCAGCAATATCTCTGACGAGATAGACTACGTTCACTGCATGGAGTGCACGATGGAGGTGAGTGACCTGGAGTGAATCACTGCCTTGCTGAAGGATATGCTGGAGCAAATATCAATGTACTTCATCAACATGGCCGGGGACGCCGATCCGATGGCACGCTACCTGCGTCAGCAACCTTTCATTGTTGAAGCTACATTCTGAATAGGATTGTTGCCTTGCTTGTAGCTAGTTGTAGCCATAGCGGTAGGTTTTCCCGTCGGCAAACAACACCGGGTTCGGGATGGTTGGTGTCCATGGGGCTGACCCCGTTGACAGGAATCATGCTATATTAGGATCCTGCACTGCATGTGCGCTCATGTAAATACAGGAGATGCCTGTTCTACAAGTTGGGCAGCTGCACACATCGAAGTCCGATGGGTCATGGAACAAACCGGGAGCATGGCGGGGTGATATGTCAATGTTCTGCTGTTCCAAAGATACATCGGATTGGGCTTTGTTTCCCGGAAGCATCAGCTTGCTAGCATATACATATTCAATCCGACATACGTGTTAAAGTTTGCAGACGTGCCCTGCCTGCAGCTTTTCGCTTTCTCAATTTACAGACATCATCGCGTCAGTGGACTAGATTTTCAGTCGCCATGTCCAGCCTTGGCCGCAGTGAGCACTTGGCGGGGCCTGTGCCGCCTTTCTTCTTGGTGTGCCAGTCCCTTGTCAACTTCGAGGATGGGTGGGCTGTTTTCCGAATGCTTGCGACTTGCCGCCGGGCGCTGGATGATGCCTGGCCGGTAGCCAACGCCGTGCGCAACGGGAAGCGAAGCCTGCTCGACGCAATGAACTACTTGTCCACTGGGCGCATCCTCCTACCAGGCTTCAACCCCGAAGACGTCCTCGCTATGGCCTTGCAGCGTCTCACCATTTGGGACCCGCCGGTTCACAGATCCATACGCTTGGACAACCCGCCCGCCTTCATGCAAGATGCTTTCATGCATGGCTCAGAAGGAAACATGCAGCAATGGATCCAGGCTCATCCGCAATATTCAGGCTTGATTCCAGTGGATGCGCTGCGGGTCATGAACCCACAACAAGAGAAGAGCGATTCCTTGCAGACACTTCTGGGACTTCTACGTGAAGGACAGGCTCGATTCTTTTATTCACCTGTGGTCTCTCGTCCAGATCAGCCCATCGGTGAGCAACTACTTCCAGGCCCTGGTCTTGTAATCACTCTGCGATATGTCGGCTTTCCCGTGGCGATGTGCTTTCGTTATGCCACGCACTATTATGTGGAGAAGGTATTCAAACCGTGGTTCATCTCCAATGTTGTGGGCGTAAGCAATGCGCCTTGAGGGCTAAGCCAACTGACGCTTCGTGGGATCAGCTTTGAAGGATAGAAAATGAAGTGCGTTTGTTTGATCATAGAGCGTTTTGTCAGAGTGAAGCGTCTACCTTGCACGGTCAACCAATGGTCGGAGATCGAGCATTGGGATTGCCAGATGCGAGAGTCACACGATCTGCATGGATACAGGACGGAGTTGATTGTGATATATATATATATATATACATATGATCACATATGTATGTATGTGTGTGTATATATTTGAGTCTCTTAACTCAAGCCCCTTTGTGTGCCCCCGTTCCATTCTTCGCTCTGGCGCCCGCGGACAGAGGTTCCTTTGCGAGGACCGTTGCGGGAATGGCGGCCTTGCGATGGGCAGACATGTATGAGGGCAGCGGTGATGATAGCGAAAGTGTGGGCTTCGGGCATTGGGAGAGCAAGGCGCCTCAACAGAACGGTGACGAGGAGGAGAAGAAGAAAACCAAAGACAAGCGACCTCTGGGGAACGAGGAAATGCAGTGGGTAGAGGAGGGTGAGCTCGGATCAGCTGCTTTCTCACAAGAGCTACCCCTGAAAATCAAACCCGGGAGCTCTGAGGAACAGCTTGCGGGGCGGCTCTATCAAGCTGTGTGTGAGAGCTCGGACCTGGAGCTGCGGGTTGAGGCAAGGGGCGATTCAAAGTTGCGTGCTTCACTTGCTTGCTTGCAGTGACACCCCATCCCTGCATCGTTGCAGGTGGAGACCTTTGCGACCACGCTGCTGCGCCATCTTAAACAACAGGAGATTCAAGATCTAAAGAATTTAGATGCGTGGCAGCGGTCATTGCGGCGACGGACGCGCAGCCTCTGGTTCCCAAAGGGCCTTTGGTATGACTTGGTCCATCGCACCAATTTGAGGCGTGACTGCGCTGTCGTCAAGCTTTCACTGGATGCTATTCTAAAGCGGAACGTACACCGACAGGCTGTAGACTGAGATGAACCTGTCATTACACCAACACCCAGACCGTCCTGCGATGACGAAGAAAAGAGTGTGCGCTATCGTAAGCCCGGTCAGCGGGAACTAATCGGCTTTTTGGCGCTGATGTCTTGACTGTTTGCATCGACAGCTTTTGTGATATGTTCATACACACAATACAAAGATGCCAAGCGACTGACTTAACAAGATGTACTGTGTGTCTGCGTGTCACTGTGTTTCTGCCTCGATAGACAGAAAGCACATAGTATTTTCATGTGTGTACATTTCGGCTTTGAGTGTGGGTGTAGCCCGCTTGCGCACAAGATTCTGACCGTCGAGTTGCTTTCATTGGTAAGGGTTTGATTGCCAGCTACCCCGGTTTTCAATATGCTCCACAACTGGGAGATGTATTGGAGCCAGGTTGAAATTGCCCAGCGCATGAAATGGCCCCAGACCAGCGAGGAGCAGATGGCGCTGGTGCGAGGCATTTCATCGCATGAGTGGCTTTCCTTTCTCCAGGAATCTGACATGGGCATACTACTGGATGAAGATGATTGGCCAATCGCTCCAATCGCTGACTTCGAGCTGGAGACGCTCTACGGGCCCCGGCGGTTCCATGTGTGGAAACCCCCTGGTCACGACGCGATCTTGATCGCAAAGCGCCGAAGCCAAGAGCGCGTAGTTGTCACATGCGCGCTGACAGCGTTTGAGGGAAAGATTGAAGCCTCATTTTTCCTGTTGAGTGGGGAGTGCCTCGGCAAAACCGTTTTCGAGGTGAGCCCATTCCAGCAAGAGTTGTTTGTGACCAATTTGAAGCAGGCTGCTGTTGAGCTAGCTATGGGACAGAAACGCATGGAATCGAAGCACCAGCAATTACAGGTGGTGCTGAGCGGATGCGGAGGCGTTCTTCCAGATGAAGTACTGGTGTGGGAAGGTGCTGCCGTCACCCAAGACGCATTGGAGGCGCAGCTGCTGCAGCTGATGAGCAAGATGCGGTGAGAGAGCGCATGTGCAGCAGGGAAGAGACCTGTACAGGGGTCAAAAGGCCGTAGCCAGGCAGGTGTGCCGTACAGGCTGTGAGCCGAGCACTCGAATTGTCGGGCATCAAAAGAGCCATATCCGGTGTCAAGTTGCTGCTGTGAATCTGGCGTTTGCTAGAAGTTTAGTTCGCATGTCAAAGGCTCGTGTCTTGAACATTGTCGTCTCGGCAGCTGTGCTTTCATGCATGGCAAGGTCCTCGAAATCTTTCTTCCTATTGTTGCCGCAGCTTTTCCCAGTGAAAGTAAAATCAGTCGTCGATCCCAGCCTTGCTGCACTACAGATAGCCATGGCAGAGGCTCGTGCTCCTGCTGGTGCTGCTGCTGCTGCCGAGGATCGCCCGCCCTTGAGGCGGCTGCCGGCCTTCGACGATGGCCCCATGGTGCCAAAGATGGGGCAGCGCATCATGGTGTTGCGTCAGCCCTGGTTGGATTACATTTTGGACGGCAGCAAAACAATGGAACTACGCAGTCGCCGCTATCGCATGGGCCCTGCTTGGCTGGGAATGGGTGGGCGTATCTACGGCCGTGTCAACGTGGTAGGTGCTGTTGCTTTGACAACAGAAGAGCTCCGGGCCCGAGAGCAAGAACATCGCTGGCCAGCTGATGCAGATGTCCCTTACAAGACAACATGGGGGCTGATGCTTGCTGATGTGGAGCGATTGCCTGAGCCATTGTCGTACTGGCGCCCCCAGTGCGCCATTGGCTGGAATGTCTATCGCGAACAACCGGAAGACTTGCCGATGAAATCACATCACATCAAGAAGGACCAGCAGCCCAAGAAACGCGCCAAGGTTTCCGAGGAAGCTGCTCTTGACGACGATGCAGAGGGGGCGCTGCCATTAGCGGTGAAGGCAGAGGGGACAAGTTGATCTCGACTTCGTTCGTGGAGAATAAGCACACATGCTTTGGACCTGTCGCGTTGATGGACAATATCCGGGATTGGTAGCCGACTACCAGACCCGGCTAGGCATCAAACAGTTTGAGTTGCGACTCGGCTATGTGCGTGGAAGAATAAAGGGCCGGGAATTGCTTTGCGACGTGTGTGCTGCATTCACATCATGGTGACGCGCGGGTGTAAAAACTATCGACGTTGCACATTGCTGCAGCTGTTTGTAGTGTCTCAGTCTCCAATCACGCTTTACTTCGCCATGGCCATGCTTGGGACGATTCTGATCTGATGGATTCGCAATCGGCAGTCCAGCAGGCGTGGACGCTGCGATTGTGTCCATTCACATGCACACTCTTCGCCAACTTCTTTATATGATGGTTACTATTTTATCGATATGGAAATACATACGTATATATTTTCATGATCTCAGACATAAATTTAAACATACATTTGTGTATGTGTATGTGCGTGTGTGCGCTTGCACACATATATACAATATAGTATTTCATAGATGACCTGCCTTATGCCCTGCAGGTCTCTGGAGGGGTCACACCGATGGGTGTGATCTCTATGGGTGGCGGAGTGGATTGTCTCTTTCATGCTTTAGCCTTTTTCGATCAGTATGACGGCTGTGCCTTGCGGTGTCATGTGGCGAGCTTCATGGAAAAGCAAGCCCAGCACCAGCACGGGCTCGAGACAGCTTGGTTCTGCGAAGCCCAGCAGCTTCATTCAAAAGCGCCCCCAAGCCGCCTGGCAATCACTGCATACAGCCTAATGACCCAGACTCGGGTGATGGTGCACACGCTGTCCACTGCTGGTCAAAATGCGACGGTGGAGGAAGTGAGCCACCCGTTAGTCTGCGGTGCCGGAGCTGCGCGCATGGTGCACATTCTTTACAGGAACATGAATCAATATGATGCGCTGGTGGAGCTCACCACTTGTACAGAGGGCACGGCGGCGCACATTCCGTTGACCTACCTCATGCCAATTGACTGCTGGAGCCTCTGCGCACCCATTCATTCTCACCCCCCGGCCTTCATCGCTGAATGGACAACACAAGTTGATGATGATGAGACGGCCGTGACTGATGCCGAGAGGGAGGAACTGATACGAATGACGGGATGGCTTCTCCAGCTACTTTGCATGCCGCGATCTGGCACGTCCCAGCTGCGCATAGCTCTGAGGGTGTGGCAAGCCAAGCTCCGACAATACTTTGGCTGTCGACTCCTTCCTTGGCCTTGGAGCTTTGTGATCTATGGAGTGATCTTGTAGCCGGTGAAGAACACCGCTGATGCTTCAATCGCGCGCTGGACGGGGCTAAAGCCGCTTGCCCATGAAACAAGAAACGAAACATTGAAATTGCACAGAATTACCAAGGCATCATTGATGTGCTTTCTCGCCTTTGTCATTTGTTGCGATGCTAGTGTATGCATCTTCCGGTCCATATATAGTTGGATGTCAAACAGAAGAATGCTCATATCATTGCACACATCTGACATGCGTGGGTTCTGAAGCAGCATCCGACGGTTGATGGGCGAATCCCGCGGCCGCTCTGCTTACGAGCGTATTCAAAGTCCCCTCCCCCCACTCGATCGTGCTTCGCCCCCGCCTTCCGGTCTCTCTGTGCATGACAGCATCTCATCTGGAGAAGATGACGCAGGAGATGACGCAGAACCACCGTACAGTGATAGCGGTGCAGCTCTTCGACATGCTCCCGGTGGGTGACTTCCTGAACTTTGCGGCCACCGCAAACTTCCAGAGCCTCCCTTGGTGCAGACAAAAGGCGCAGCGCCTACGAGCTGAAGTGCGCGCGGGTATGGCTGCCATTCAAACTTATGGGTTGTTCTTGCCGCCTTTCTATTGCCCTGTTCAGCCCACGGCGGCCTTTGACCCGTTGCTGTTGCCCAGCCCAATTCGTCGCTACCAGCGGCTTTGGCAAATTGAAGGGCCCAGTTCATGCATATGCACGATCAAAGAAGCAGGTGGTATTGGCCCAGTTGAAATCTTGCGGTACGAGAACCGACAACTTTGCTGGGACCAGTGGGTGGGTGAGGTTCCGCTGGACATTTTCGTGCAAGACAGCATCGAATTCCTGGACGCGTGTTGCTGCAACGTACAAATGGCCTGCTGGGAAGCAGTCCCTGCGGCAGTGCTGCCGTGGCCCTTGGCGCGTTTGTATCCCCGCATGCCCCGAAGAGACCATCTCAATGTGGATTATGCCATCCTCTACTTTCAATACCAAACAGTGGGCGTGGCAATGTGCTTTTGGTATGGCTCGGCGCACGAGCCGAGATCGGTGATGCCACCCGCTTCCCTCGAATCCAACGACATCACCAGCAGCACTGCCCGAGACACGGCCGAGGAAGCAGAGTCCTTAGACGATCATGGAAGTTGAGGGCTATATCGCCCTGGCAGCATATAATTAGTCGCGATGACAACAAAACGAAGAGCAAAAGAACAGCAGGCGAGAGCATCCTGCACAGCATGGTCTATAGGCTTTAAAGTTCTTCTTGTGAGGGCTAGACATATGGCAGCGATGAGAAAGAGAGAGGGAGCGATATCATATATTTATAATATATATATATACATATACATATGATATGCAACACATGCTAATTGATACTTTTTGCATGATCTTGGCAACAGCTGATCTGTTTACTGACCTGAGCACGTACCCGCCTGTACTATTCTCAGTGGACTACTTTAGAAATCCTGGGCGCGCTCGCTGTCCGCGTGCCTGACTGACAGCAGGACTCTGCACACGAATGAAACCGTATCCAAGTGAAGATGCTTCTTCGTTTATTGTGACTGGAATCAGGGGTGGTTTACACCCGGTAGCGCTGTCAGGAGCGTTTGGTCAATGGCGTGCCCAAAGGTTCAGGCGAGCTTGTGTATACTTGACACATGCAAACATTCATTTATAAACGGATTGTGAAGCAAGTATATAATGAGACTGAATCGCATGCAGCGTAACACCCAAAGCAATCACCGAAAACATCTCACGCTTGGTAAGGAGTTGACGGCAGAGTTCAACCCGACGGGCTACAGTCGGAAATTCTTAGACAAACTTGAAGGAGTCGCCTTGCAAAAGTTCGAGGTGTGGCCGGAGCAACTTTTCAACGCAGTGGACGCGGGCAATCTAGTCGGCAAAGGGCTGTTGCTATCGGTGGTGGATGCACGCGGTGCACAAGAAGCAGATGCGAGATTGCGAACGCCCATCCTCACAAACCCCCTGATGGCGCCGCTCTGCAAGGAACTCCAGAAGCACCCCCTGGTCATCGAGTGCGCGAAGCACCTTCGTGCGTACTTACCGCGCAAGGCTGCCTCCGGCTTTCAATTTGTGCCTACTGACCTCTGGAAAGGCCGCATTGAGAAAGATGTGTTCGGCGTTCGCTTGGCGCGAGAAAGCTTGAAATCGACCACGACCCTCATCAAGCTCACGATCTTCTTGTTCCCCCCGGTCGATGCAGCAACACGGGCCGAGCGGGACCAGGATGACGAACAGCTCCTCCTTGCCGAATCCATCATTGCACGACCGGGGGCAACCTTACCACTCAAGTCGCTGGCCGTCATCAGCCAGGAAGACAAGGCAAGGATATGGGAACATATGACCTGGGGAGATACCTCTTGCGAGGATGGACTTGATATCTTTTTGGGGCTCTTCGGCTTGGATCGAGGGGTGCTGCAAGGGGACCCGCTCTTCGTAGACTTCATGACAGCTTTCACTGCTCATCTTGATAGCTGGCGCAGCGGCGGCGAAATCAAGCAAACTATGCTGTTGAAAGCTTGGTGCCCCGGGGCGGATGTCCTGATGGATGAAGCGGTTGCTTTCAAACACTACCTGTTTGACTTCTTTGATGACAACCTCGACATGCTGGTTGCGCTCCGCCTGCGGATGGGCGTGGAACGAGCGACAGAATGCGCTCGCACGGCCTTCGCCTATTTCGATCATCGAGCTGAATGCCAAGCTCGCTACACGGCGGATTTCCACAACCAGCTCGCTCGTCCTTGCCCTGCGTGCGGCAAGCCCCAAGAAGTCAACCATGGCTACGCCTGCGCATGTCAAGGGCCAGAACTTCCCTGAGCGCCTCAGAACACTGCCAACCAAAACGCAAAGGAGACAATGACACCAACGGTGACAGCACCGAGCCTGCGCCGCAACAAGAATGTGCAGACCGCCTTTCAGCCGCTGTGTACCAAGAGGCAAGCATGCTGCCCCAAGAAGCATGTAGCAAATGCTGCACCGCAAGCGGCTGCTTCACAGAGCACGCCGCGCGTGCCAAGCAAGGGCCATGCCACTGGCGAACAGAAGAAGAAGAAGTGCAAAGAAACTGATCTGGCCATGATCCGGCTACGAGACCTCAGCTCGCGTCGCACGCACGTTGGGCAAGCAGAGGAAGACCATATCGATTCGCAGGCAGCAACGTCCAGAAGCCGCAGGTCCAGGCGCAGTATGCCGCAGGGTGACCCAAAGCTTGCGAGGTTGTTGGCCGCAGGTGAAGTCTTCTGTCAAGAAGAACTGGAACAACCCTCCGACGCTGCTGATGCTGATTGAAGATCGCGAAGTGACGAATGTACAAATTTTGGCAGCAGCATCAGCTTGTATAGGCATGCATATGCCGTAGTTGCACTGACTCCATCAGTGCGGGCAAGTGGAAAATAGGGTGCACCAATGCATATTTGTTTTAACTGGTGGTCGTGTGGCAACTTGGTATCAGCGCAACCGACATCGGAATTCAAGCATCATACATAAATATCCTTGCTCTGCAGCCGTTTCAAGAAATCGAAGAAGTTCTTGTTCGCCCGGCCCGACACATATGGAAGGTCAACCAAGAGACCTCGAATTATACATATGCAAGGAAAAGTTCTCGCAGCGGAACTTTCTAGCATAACAAAAGAGATCCATGCATTAGTTATATAGGCGTGGGAGCAGCAAGTGATTTTAGCAAGTAAATGAAGATTGGCTCAAAAGCGAACAGTAAAAGGCCGCCTCCTCATCATTGGTTTTGATATGGCGCAAACATCCTGCTGGTTCTGCAGCTACGAGCATATCAAAGCAGGCTGGAAAGAGCACAGAAACCAGACAAAGACATTTCATCAGACTGCTCTTCAGGATCCGAGCAGAAGAACACTGCTGCTCACGAAGGTGAAGGCACTCATTGACTGCTTTGTGTGATTGTTAGCGTGATTGTTAGTGTCGTTGTTGACAAGGCAGCAAAAAGCTCCGCCCTGGAGAAGGACTGCTTCTGTGGGAAGTACGTGGCCAACTGACATGCCACAGGCAGGGGAGATCGAAAGTGTTGTTATCGCAATGATAGTAGCGGCAGACAGGCTGGGGAAACGGATAGTGTTGTTTTTGTCATTGTGATGACATTGTGATGACTGAGGCGCGTGGTCTTTGTCTCCTCCAAGGGCTTGTTGACGGACCTGCACGGCTCTTGGAATCTGTTGGACATCGAAGGCGTGCAGGTCTTGCAGCTGGGCTTCAATTGGCGTGGCTCCAAGGGCCACAATCGCTGGCTTTCACTGACCATGCCAGCAGGACGGACACAGCAAAAAAATGACATCACTCCTTCACGTACAAATCAAAAAAGTTTGCAGGATCCAATTGGGGCACTTGGTTTGGCCCACATTCCAACCAGTACGACTTCGTGAAAGTGAGAGTGGTAGGTCATTTGATAGGCACGGTGAGCATCCATCGTGCCATCGCCTAACCTTCGCAGGTGTAGTATTTGAAAGCAAAATGAGGTGAAAACGGAAATGCGTGCTTGCAAGACCGCATTCCATGCAATGCAAGTCCAATCAACCCAAATGCTTCAAATTTTACATATGCCCTTGCTCTGCAGCCGGTTCAAGAAATCGAAAAAGTTCTTGTTCGCCCGGCCCGCCACACGGGCGACGCGCGCCAGACAAGGACCAATCGAAGCTTAATGTTATAAAACACAGCCACAAAGTCGGGCATACTAACAGCATGCATAGCAGCTATAGCAAGTATACCTCACATGGAGCCGTTTTTATGATGGTCACTCAGGACACACCTTTTGATCGATGACGTCATTGACCTACGTGACCGCACAGGCCGGCTGTCGCAATCACTGCATCAAATGAATTCCAAATGCATGCCGGGTCCTTGCACAGCTTGCCCCGCGAGGACGCCATCTATGAAGACGCTGCAGCAGAGGGTGAGTGCGCGCGTCAGCTTTTCGCGACGGCGCTGCAAAACTTGGAAGTCTGGCCTGACCAGCTCTTCAATGCGATGGACCAGTGCGAGCTGGTTGGGCGCGGCCTGCTTATCTGTGCTGTGGATGCTCGCAGCTCAGACGATTCCTACGTGAAGGTGCAGGTGCCAATTACGACGGAACCGGCGGTGGCCAGCTTGGGCAAGAAGATCCGCAAGAATCCCTCTGCTGTCGATGGGACTACAAGGTTCAGGAGCCACCTGCCGCGAAAAGCCGGCCTTGGTTTCTACTTTGTCCCCACCGACCTGTGGAAGTCCAACCTGGAGCAGCAATCGGTATGCTTTCGCATTGCCCGCCAGACCCTGAAGGCAACGAACGCTCTTTCTATCCTTGTATGGATCATACTCCCTGCTGCCAGAATGAAGCGAGGAACAGGGAAGGGGGGTATGGAGGAGCATATTTCGGTGGTCGAACTTTGTCTTGCACGACCCGGCGCTACCCTGCCCAACAAGGCGGCAGCAAGGTTGAGCAAGGAAGATAAAATCTCAATATGGGAGAATTTGAGCCGCGATCGCCTGTCGAGGGAGGATTGCATTACCTTCATGCTGCGCCTCCAGGGCCTCGAGCCGGCGTGCTTGCGGGATGAACCCCTTTTCCAGCGCTTTATGGCTGGCCTCGACGCACACCTGGATGCCTGGCATCAAGATGAAAGGGGTCGGAAAGGCTCGCTGATGGAGGCCTGGTGCCCTCGGGGAGAGGCAATGACAAGGATGATTGCAATGTTCGAAAGTTACATGTCTGAATACTTCGAGGCCAACCAATTCGTCGTACAACGGCTTCGAAGCATGATGGGCATAGAGCGCATGATTGAAGCATGGGAATCCATGCTTGCGCTCTGCGATGAGCGAGAGGCGCTCGTGGATTGTTACAGCGCGAACTTTGGTAGCCGCCTGGCTCTTCCATGTCCGGCTTGTGGGAAGCCCCTGGCGGAAAGTGGCGCTTACCGCTGCATGTGTCAGCAATCTGTGACACCCTTGCCATCAGGTATAACGCCAAAAGCTGGCGGCGAGCTGCTCATTGAGCCACCCAGCCGCAACAGGGAAGGATGCACCAACCTACCGCCGCAAGAAGAACGTACAAACAGGATTCAACTCAGCAGGTCTACAGCCACCGCGTCAAGGCAAGAAGCACACCCCAAAGCCAAAGCTTCCAGATTCAGAGCAGGTTACGCCTGAACCGCCTGTGGAGCGCACTGGCAAGAAGGGGAGGCGCCGCATCAAGGAGGATGACCCAGCAATGAGCTACTTGCGACAGCAGGTCCGTCGGCATACCCCACCTGACTGGCAATGTGAAAACAAACTGACATCATCTTCGACGCGCCCCAGCCGAAGGTCCCGCCGCAGCATGCCGCAAGGTGACGACAAGCTGGCTCGAATGCTCACTGCCGAGGAGGTCTTACTCTTGCAGGGTGCTGACGAAGACCAGAAAGATGATGACGAGGTGAATCCGGAGACCTGAGAGACTAGCGGTGGGGTAGTGTAACATTCCTTTCTTGCGGCATGTTGTTTATGCGACTACGTATGCAAGTTTCTCCTCTCTTGATTATTTTTTTTCAATGCAGCGCGTCTTGGAACCGAAAGGTGTGATAGCTGCGCGTTGACTACATCAGCACAAGACGACTCAAAAGGATTAAGCGAATGAATGCTGCTGCGTCGCACTTATGACGGGGCATGCGCAGCACTATCAAGCAGTCACAAAGTCAAGAGAGATGTCGTTGTCTACAAGCTTTCTGTGAAAGCCTGCCTTCACCGAAGCCATTAAAGTATATATCAACATCTCCCGGCTCGCGCCCAGCCCGTGCCTCTTGCGACTGACCGCCCGTGCCACCACAAGGAGTGTTACGTAAACCTCGTTCGGTGCTGAAACATCGGAGGTATACGAAGGATTGGGAGGGGCTGGTGAAGATACACATCTGTGGATGTATAACATAGAGCCGCTCTTTTGAGAAAGAGGAAGAGGTATAGATTCAGTATAAATATATATATGCAATAAACATAACATAGTATAGTAAGTTACAGCTGCATATGCCACGGCCCAGGACACTCCTCGCGAATGGCATCGATGGCGGACGAGGCAGGTAGGCCCTACCGTCTCCTGTGTTATATGTACTTTTTTTTGGGTCGGTGTCAGCGTGAGCCGCGTGGGCTACTGCCAGGCAGCGCCTTCCCAGCCTGTTCCCGAAACCGAGATGCTGCACAAGCTCTACGCCATTGCGCTGGAGAAGGTGCAGCTTTGGCCTACCCACCTGTTCGCGGCCCTTGACGCCTGCAAGCTGGTAGGCAAGGGCCTGCTGATCTGCGCCGTGGATGCTCGGGGTTCTTTGGACACCGACGCCCGGCTACAGACGCCAATAGCAACTGAGCCGCTCCTGGCCCACTTTTTCAAGCAACTTCGGGACAATTGTCATGTCAAGGATTGCATCAAGCAGTTTCGCATTCATCTGCCACGCCGCGCAGCCGCCGCCTACCAATTCGTGCCAACGGAAGTGTGGAAAGGGAGCCTTGAGCAGGACATGGTGGATCTGCGGATACCTCGGCAAAGCCTGAAAGCAACCAATGCCGTTGTCAAATTGGTCTGGTTTCTTCTGCCGCCAGGAGATCAGCAAAACAAGGGCAACGCTGGCGAATCCGTGGTTAGGGCCGCTGTGCTTGAAATGTTGCTGGTGCGACCAGGAGCGACCCTGCCCAGGCACTTTGCGGCAACACTCCGGGAAGATGACAAAGCTGCTATGTGGGAGCAGCTCAACCGCAAGGACACCAGCGAGGAAAGCTACATTGGAATCATGATGGGCTTCGTGGGCATAGATCCTGCCGCCCTGCAGGAAGAGCCCCTCTATCAGCAGTTCGAAAGCACGTTCATTCAGCACATGGACCGCTGGTTCGATCGGGAAGAAAGCCAAAAAGCTTTGCTGATGGAAGCTTGGTGCCCCAGTGCAGATGCAGTCCTGAAGGCTGGAGATGACTTCAATGCATACCTCTTCGGCTTCTTCGATGACAACGCGGCGACTATCTTGCAGCTGCGCGACATCCTTGGCTGGGACGGCGCTGTGAAAGCCGCTCAGGCCGCACTGGCACATTTCCATCGAAGCAACGAGCGCCAAGACCGCTACACCCTGAGCTTTCACAATGAGTTCGCGCGCCCCTGCCCAGCCTGCGGCGAGCCCCTGCATGGCAAACACGGGTACCCATGCGGCTGCCAACGACCTGTCCTTCCTAGCCCGGGAGCACCGACAAGTACCATCAATGAGGAGAAGCGGGTGCCAGTAGCACTTGGGCAAAGCGTCCCTACCCACCGCCGAAGCAAGAATATACAGACCAGCTTCAACCACAATGCGGACCAACCTGCCTCGGCACACCGCCGAAAATCGATGGCGGCAGCAGAAAACGCACCGGCACGCCAGCCCACAAGCGCAATGGTTTCATCGTCAATACCCGCTCGCCGCTGCAAGCGGATCAAAGAACTGGACCCTGCGATGGTGCGTCTCCGGGAAACAGTCCGAAGCCACGATGATGGTGGTTCCACGCCTCTTGAAGCTCTTGCTGCCAAGCACCATCAGCGCCGTCATGGGCGAAAGGGACGGCGCAGGAAGGCGACCGCTGAGCTTCATCCAACAGACGGCAGGGCACAGGCTGGACACGGCGATCACGATTGATGCCTGCACATGGACAGACTTTGATAGGCACACGCAGGTTGACAGCAAGAGTGCTTCAAATTCTATTTCTTCTCATGTGCAGACACCTGCGCTGACTACATCAACGCAGCGCGTTGCAAAAAAAAGAGAGAGAAGCGTCATGATATGTCATGATTCGTGCGATGGCACAAGCATGTCATGGTCACTCTTAGACACAAATTTGTCACGGCTATATAAATTCATTGTTGCTCCTGATCACATGTCATTCTCCGCAGCCTTTTTCGAACGTCAAGCATCTCGCCGGGCACAGACGCCGACTGGTTGACACGCGAGGACACGGGGAAAAACGCGCCGCTGTGCATGTTTGTCACTTCACAACCTATAGACCGGTTGTTGCCAGGATCTGTGGCTCCATGGCATCATCATCAGTTGCAGGCGATGCAGATATTCAGGCCGGAAATACGATATGTCATATATAAAATGATGGGGTTCTGAATTTGTCGTTCGCATTTCTCTTTTTGTCATTTTATACAAACCCGCACTATTGTCAACCACCTTGCAAGGTGTCTGTGAGCGCGGCAAAAACCATGGCGGTGACGAAGGTTGCGGGCGATGGGGATTGCCTCTTCCACGCGTTGGCTTTCTTTGACGCGTATGATGGAGGCGCCCTTCGCATTGACGTGGCTGAGTTCATGGAGACCCATGCCCGGAATCAGGTCGGCTATGAGGGTGAGTGGATCCGAGAAGCCAAAAGGCTCCGGGCAAGCGAGTGGGGTGGCCACACTGTGATCACCGCCTACAGCCTCATGAAGAAAGCCAGGGTGGTGCTCCACACGCACCGTTCTGGAGATGCAACCACAACCGTGGAGGAAGTGATGCACATGTCCATCAATAGCAATGAAGCAGTGCGCACCGTACACATTCTCTACAATGGAGTGGATCATTATGACGCCCTGGTCGAAATCACTGACACACAGGACCTGGTTCCTGCATGGCCGCAGCCTCCTCCACCAATCTACTTCTCGCCTGCATCCAACCAACCAGATGATGACTTTCCACCCTTGGCTGACACGAGGCAGGGGCATGACAATCGATCCACTAAGCTGGGAAGGAAGGGTCTCACTGCCCCGCGGCCAGCCAAGAAGAAAAGCAATGCCAAGCGAGCCGCCAAAACGAAGCCCGCGGCAAGAAAGACCAGCAGAAGGGTCGGAGATGCCGAAGTACCCTCAGAAGAAGCGCCTGCTGAAGATCCACCCGAGGGTCCAGTGCCCGCGGCCACGCCTCCTCGTGCAGATGAAGAGGAAGAGGACGAGACCCAACCTGGCTTGATGGAGGCACTTGAGTCAATCCCGGTGGCAGAAACATCTTTGCATCCACACCGGCAAGTTGAAGATTTGATCAAGGACCCGACAAAACACGCCGGCTGAATGAAACGGATAAATTAAACAACGACGTTTGCGGCAACGATATGCACCGGTTGGTTCATGACGGTTGAATGTTCTTATAGCATAGCATCAGGAGTCAAGAGCCACAAAGCTTCGTTCGGGGGTCATGAGCAGGAGCTGGCTGCGAAGGCTTTGCGTTCCCATCCGACTATCCCACCACGCGCCTCACCAGACGCGGTGGATGCAGGGGAGTGCTGGCCTCACGCATTTTGTGCCTTCGAGGGCTGCATGTGGGAAGACCGCTTTGGCACCGAGGCACAGCTGCAAGAGCACCTTCGGGAGAAACACGCGCACGTGCTGGAGCCCATCTGCGAGCGCATGCTTCGCCGCAACGCCCCCGATGTGCTTTACAGCGTCTACTGCGAAGCGCTTGCCGTGAAATGCAGAAGTTTACCCCCCGTTGCAGGCTCTTCACTGGACCGCACAGCTTTGCACACTTTCACGGACGCCATTTCGGGTGACAAGGTGGAAGCTTTAATGTGCTTCTCGTGCGGTGGAGTTCACCCATATGTACAGGAGGTGGCAGACAAGGGCGAGCTTCTCTTCCTGGGTCAGCCTCTCGACAGAGTGAAAGAGCTTCTAGGTCTACAGCCCTACCTCTCCAGGTATAACATGGTCGACCCCCTGCAGGTGCAACTTACGGCACACGAGAGTTTCGAAGACTGGTGTTTGAAACTTCCAGGACTAGAGGATGATGGCGAGCTGCTTTGCTGCCCAGAGGCCGGGACAGACAACGTCGTTTGCTAGCGTCCAAAGAAAGGGATGAAGTGATAGCATATTAATTACTAGCGGTTGTACCGCAAGCGCTATATATAATATATTATAATATGTTGAAGATTTCGTCGGCCCCTATCCCAATTATTGCATAAGGATCGGTTGTGCAGCGAACAACACGCCGATGGCAAGATGCTGTGTGAAAAGTGCTGGCTGCCGATTTGTGCTGATTGTGCTACACATTTGACCAATGCCGAGCTTCCACCCTTGAGCTACGCCAATGATATGTGGACTGGCTATGGGCTTGAGAGGATCTACCGACAGAATGTTACGGCGATCGAGCTGTTGTGCGCTTCTCCTTGTTTGACCAGCATGGTGCTCATGTCCATGGAGAGCAAATACAAACAAGAAGCTAATGTTGCCATATTCGACGAGAAGGCGCATATGGCCAGGCATCGCTACGGCGCCAGGGGTAACCTCATCACCTTTCCGCTGCCCGTGGAAGAGTTGCTGCAGAAGCTGCAAGAGCACCTGGCGCCCACCGAAGTCCCAGATGCATTGCCAAGGAGCGGGAAGCAATTGTGCGACGTCTTTCGAGTAATTCTCAAGACCAACAAGACAGGCAAGACCACGGACCAGGAGATCAAGACTCTAATTCATCAGGCAAGGGTGCGGAGACAGGCCAGGTGTCGAGGATCGCAATGCCTCTTTGTAGCTTTGTTGTTTGCACGCCTGATGTCATGTCTTTATGTTGCAATATGCATCGAATGTGATACGATGGGTCAAGCTGCGCCGATCTGGTGCGTCCCAGCGCCAGGTGGTCGTGGATTTAATTCTTGACATGAAGAAGTTGGGACACCCATCCTTCGTGAGGTTGGTAGACAAGGAGATCCAAGAGAAGGCAGCCGAACTTCCAGAGGACGGCGTACCACCGGAAGTAGTGCAGATCTTCAAGGAGGAGCTCGGCAGTGACGACGCGCCTCTGGACAGTAAGCTGCAGCCGCAAAAGGCCGCTACTCCATGCGAGGCTCTTGAGCACGACATTGCCTCAGCCGGGGCGGCATTCTCCACGCAGCGGCCGCGTACAGTGGTGGCTGAGGGGGAAGCTAGGTCTGATGCGCATCAAGCCGACGAACTTGCCTTGGAGAATATGATCACAGAGCTTGGGTCAGATGGCATTCGATCGGGACTTCAGACCTTCGAGGTGCGTGCCGGCAATCAACTCATCGACATGTTTCGTTCATGCTACTGGGCAATTGCCTTCTGCTTCCTATTCAAGCACGCGACGGCTGAGCCAGATGTCGTGAACACTGTCGCGACAGAAGAGGATCAGGCGAAGGCCATCTCCAGGCGCAGGAAAGGCAACAAGGACGCGCCAGATGTTGACATTCAAGCTTGGGGTGCTGCTACTTTGCGACAGGCCGCCTCACAGTTCCGAAGGGATTGGAACTTTGCTCCAGCCTTGTGGAATTTTCTGTTTCGCACAAGGGTGAACCAACAACCCAATGCCAATGCCTACATCTATGTCGCCCAGCAGAACGACGTCGACGGTCAACGCGCCATGACGCCGAAGGAGATTGAGCATGGTGCTCAGGAGATTTACAGGAAGCTACGACAGGGCGTCTATGTGGACGTCAACAACCAAAACAAGGCTGTCAACGGCGACCTGTCGAAGCTTCGCTACGTACCTGGCCTGTCCGCAGCGGCGCAAAAGCTACTTGGCAATGCAGAGGCGAGGACCAAAAACATCCCCGGAACGCATGCAGTGCGCAGCACCATGCGGCATCAAACCCACGCCTACCGGGTGAACTACGGCTTGGCAATCTTCATCACCTTCTCACCTTCGGAGCGGGACTCCACCATCATGGTCCGCATGGCTAGGGCGCGGCTTGGCGACCCGGCCGTTGGCCAGGATGACAGCAAAGCTTTATATGGGCGGAACAAGCCCAGTCTGACCGAAGAATTCTTCCGCTTGTCGCCCGAGCGATTGGCAGAGGCGGGCGAGAGCGAAGAGGGATTGGATTCTAGCATTCGAAGTAGCATTGGTAGGCTTTTGAATGTGCAGGTGGGGCCAAGCCATCGAAAAACCCGGCACATCCCATGTTTTAGTTGCATGGAACCTTTCCAGGAGCTGCCTGACTACGATTCCAGACGTGCTCTGCTGGCAAGAGACCCATTGGCTTGCGTATATGGCTTTCAAGTATTGGTCGGCCTCGTCTTCCGCCACATCTTTGGTTTGAGGTTTTGCCCGAGATGCCCCGACTGTGCACAATCAGCTGAACCGTGCACGGATGCTTTCGGCAGCAACGCAACCGCCAGAGGCGGTGTGTTTGGGCGCATCGAGGCAGCCTACGGATCGTTGGAATGTCAGAAGAACGGCAACTACCACCTACACGGCCAATTCTTCGTGCAATGCATGCACCAATTCACGCCGCTGAGTGAGTTGACGCGGCTGGGTAAGGAGCCTCTGATCGAAATGCTGCGAAAGTATTCGGATTATTCTGGCCATGTGAAGAGAATGGTTTACTGTGATCCGCATGCCTGGCACGACAAACAGCAGGAGGTGGAAGATGCATGGCCCGAATACAAGCAGTCCACCCTCATGCTCGACAGGCCAAGGCACCACCAAGACCACCAGATGGAGGCTAATTCATGAAGAACGGCATACTTGGCAGACGATGTGGAAAGTTTGCAGATGCA
>CAMXCT020004247.1:19404-42270 GCA_947184155.2 Cladocopium goreaui | reverse complement strand
CATCATCAACTAATTCCCCATTCGGTCCCCTATTTCATGCGTTCTCCCCTCCCTAGGTAGTTGGGTCCTGTGCGTGCCTAGGTAGGCGTAGGTTTCGCTGTGGTAGGTTGGTTCAGGCACTTCCGTCCTCCCCTCCTCCGCTGGTCTTGTTCCGTTTCTGTCTCCGTCTGCCTGATTTTTTTTTTCTTCCCTTGCCCTTTCAGGGTGTGTTGGTGTTGGTGTTTGCTACCTCCCTCTTCTTTTGCGTTCCCCTCCTCGTGTCCTGGTTAAGTAATATTTCATCTCATCTGCATTTTCATCTCATGTTCATTCCCTTTTCACCCTCATGTTCATCTCATTCGTCCGAACCTTAGTTGTGCCACCCTACTGCGGCTGGGTGTGCGTGGGTGTGTGTGTGTGTGAAACATCTGAACAGATGTAAAACTTCTACTTGTGAATCTCATTCCATCCACTGCCCAACGAAGACGGTGGTTTGAGATTGTGATATAGGGACTGATCATCCCGACGTACCTGCAAAGCATTTCAATTTCTGGATATGGGACGTGGCTAACCCAAGAACCGCCTGGCCGAGTTTATCACCTTTTGCATTTAATTTCTACACGGTTGTCGCAATCTGAGATTACCGTCAGCATCATTTCGACCATTGCTTACACGGTATTTGGACATAATACTATTTTGTAATTTTGATGTCTTGGACGTGCTGATTGTTTTTTTGAAAAAGTTTCTGGTCGTGATCCTTCTAATCGATATTTATTCATAAACATCGGAATGTACATCGCGGAGGACTCCTTAGGCCCGCCACTCTAATTTGGTTACAGTTTGAAGGGATTTTGTTCCCATCGGATCACTTCAATGATCCAGTTGTTGTCTAGTGTGTGAACACTGCTAGTCACATGCTGTTTTGAATATGTTTCGATCTTATCAACATGCAGGGGGACCATCCCAAGTACTGCGAGCGATGGTCCAACGAAGCGGCCACAGTACATGCAAACATCAGATATTACGGTTATTTACCGTCACGTACCTGTCATTTGATGTTTTTCTCTGAAATGGCATGGGGCTAAGCCTGGAACCCCTGTGTTAGTTGTTAGTTGTTGTTGATCAGAAATTTCACTCAGGATGTTTTCCCCGGTTTTGGGACCTCAAGGTATCGATTGCCACATCGCTACAACGTGCATGACTTTTCTCATACAGTGTGTATGTGTGTGTGTCCGTCCTGTTAAAATCTAGAGACCCTCAACCGGCAGGTGGGGAAAAAAGAGCTTACCATAGCTTACCTCAAGTTATAGCAACTGCTATTGGCGAAATAGTGGTGAACCAAATTTCCTTTAGGTGTCCTGTCTATCTTTTCAGTCACGCTTCTCACTTTTCCAAGCTTTCAAAGAAACATGTCCATCCACACCCGTGTTACAAGTGATGTCCCCAAACAAAAAAGAATTGGTGAAGTCAATACTCTGATACCCTTCTAAACCCATCCCGAAAAGATTGCCTGAACAGACGGCAACAGGTTTATAGTTTATCCTGTAGGGGGGTGCGCCGAAATTCACCCATAGCCAGAACTAAAACAAAAGTCGCGCGTATACGAATAGAACTTTATTCTTGGCCAAACATATATCAACCCTTAGCCTGCCCAATCCAGTTCACTGAGCAAATTGCCACCGCAATCTTTGGAACTCTTCCGTCCCATCTGATCGGCGAGTTAAAATTGGCACACAGATATAGCTCAATGACTTTACGGCTCCCAACAAATGATCTCCACTGTGGCATGCATCTGACATTCTCTGACATATATTCTGACATGCTGTCTGGCATATGTTCTGACATTCATCTTGCGTTGTGATCGATATATTCAGGTATTCTTTCTGGCATTTTATCTGGCGTGCCATCTGACATTCTATCCGGCATCCTAGCTGACAGTATGTGATTTTTCTCTGGAATTCTATTGGCATATGCCTGACTACCTGGCATATATTCGTGCTTTATCTGATTTCTTTTCGTACCTGAGATTCTACCTGACATTCTATCTGGGATTATACATATATATATATACGCATTTGTTTACCGGCAGCCTGTTTGACATACAGTAAATTTAAACTTTTTTTGTTATTCTATCTGCCATATTTATGACCATCCATCTGACATATACTTCGGCACTTTAGGCCTTTAGGCGATATTTGTTCTGGCATTCTATTTGGCACATATTCTGACATTCTATGTGACATTTACTCTGACGCTTTAGCTGACATGTTATCTGACGTTTTATCTGATGTCTATATATTGGCATTCTATCTTAATATGACCTGGCATTCCATGTGACATACGTCTGATATTCTGACGGACATATATTCCCATGTTTTTTTCTGACATCATTTTCTCTGGCATCCGACCTGGCATGTTATTTGGCATTCCATCTGACATTCTATCTGGTAGATATTCCGATTTTATCTGCCGTTCTTTCTGGCATTTCATCTTGGATTGGGTACCGGCGCGCCCCACAGAGCTGGCAAGATCACAATGTAGGTGACAAAAACTGGCAAACAAGCTGGCAATTCTGCTGCAGTGGTTGGTAGCTGGGTTACCTTCGTTGGTTCCTTCGTTCTTCGCGGGGACTTCAAATTAACATCTGGAGAACCTCACCTCACCTTGATCTTAAACACCCTCCAGTTTGATGTTCCCAAAAATATGTAGTCCCATCATGGTTTCTGGAGGGTGTTTCTTTTTAGGGAAAGGGGTTACAGTACAAGGCAGACAGCATAGGACTCCTTCAAGGAACTGATTCTTTTTGACCGAAGGAACTCCGTGATATCAGTGTCTGATATGCTTCTCAGCGGGTCAAAGGGTTCAGCATGAGATATCTCGACAGCCATGGGAAATTTTACCTTAAAGGTGGGCTCGATCACAGTCGGGTCCAAAATTGTGAAGTTGATAAACATTCGCCTTGGTTGATTGTTGGGTTTATGGAAAAGATAAATAAATATATATATATATAATACAGAAATCTATGCTACATAGCGCGTATAACGCAACTTCGAACTGGGGCTCCACCTTGATTGTTCTAACTTGTCGTGGACTCTGGGCTATGGCATATCCAGCCTCGATGACTCGACGTCATACTACCTCTCGACAAAGGATGTACGGAACCTGATTTTTTTTATAACAAACATATGGCGTGACACCATCAAAACCAGCGGACGTGATTCCGCCAGTTGCCACGTTTGATTGAAAAACCATTGGCAAATCCCTCAAAATATAGTTGGTTCATGGGAATTCTGATATAAACCCTTAAAATATATTAAAATAATAGGGTCACCAATTTATCATCCCAAAAGAATGACCGCCGTGTTGAAAAAAAAATCGAACTAATCCCAATCAGAGTTGTCCGTTTCTCACTGCTGCGGAAGCCTGCATCGTGACTTCATCGTTAAATATGGCTTCTGGTGGCTGCAAAGGCCAAAGACTCAACACTACGCCTTGCGCTGCTTGACCGTGAAATAAACCTTGCCTTGCCTTGTTCGACATGGACTCAACTGGCAAGGTTCATGTGCACGGTATAGGAACGCGCGCAAAACTCAGCGGAAGGTGATTGAAATGCGGTGGATCCTGTCTTTTTGGCTCCGTCTTTAAAGGCAGTTGGCAGCGAATGTCTTTGAGGCACCCGGATTGGAATTGATGAGAATAAACCCAATAATCAGATTCAGAAGAGTAAAGCTTGGGTGCGTGCGCATTTTTCAATCGGATAGAAAATAAATAGTTTATATATGAATATATATATATATACATATAGATGCAATGGACAATGGAAGAGTGTGCCAAACCGGGTTTTCAAGTGATTCTGCACCCTTTTCAATTGCATCATCCCATTATACTGGCTGAATTGTGAGGTGGTCCCAGGATGGGCTGTAGCATTTCCTAAAAACTAGGTATCGTAAATGGTGAATAATTAATTATAATAAAACATAGCATGTTAATGTACCGTCAGCTACCATTCCAATTTGCGAACTGCCCACACGGGACCAGGCTGAAAGGTCGGAGAAGGCTCCATGGTAATTTGAGTTTAGTCGGCAAGACCTACCAGAATCTATCATTTTGCATTAGTTCTATTCTATTTTTCGTACAGTTTGTTAAAATGTGGGTTGACCAACCGCTGGCGAGCCAGTCTGCAACTTAGCTATGCCGACCTGGAGCACCACTGCCCACAAGAGTCAATGAACATCAGTGAACTGTATTGAACTGTTTTGCTGCGGGCTCTGCCTGAGTTGGCAGTTTGGTCCTACCCTCTATAGTAGCCTGTTACATAAGTATGGAAAGCGATGGCTCATTTAGTTGGATGATTTTCCACAGCAAACTGTTGAAAATTAAGAGGGTATTTTTCCAAAACAAGATGCAGCCCACGAACCCGAATGCTCACACGCATGTTAATGGTACAGATGTCGAAACACATGGATATGCAGTCACGCAGAACACTTTTCTGCAATAGTTTATTTAAACAGTCTTGTGCACATTTCCCCTGTTACCAAGCTGCAGTGTGGAGTGGAAAGTGTAGAGTGTGGAGTGCGGAGTGTAAAGTAAGGAGTCCAGTAAGGAGTGTGGAGTGTGGAGTGTGGAGTGGAAAGTGTAGAGTGTGTAAAGTGTAGAGTGTGGAGTGCGGAGTGTAGAGTGTAAAGTGTAGAGTCTGGAGTGTGGAGTGGAAAGTGTAGAGTGTAAAGTGTGGAGTCGGGAGTGTAGAGTGTGTAAAATGTAGAGTGTGGAATGTGGAGTGTAGAGTGTAAAGTGTAGAGAGTGGAGTGTAAAGCGTAGAGTGTGGAGTGTGGAGTGTGGAGTGGAAAGTGTAGAGTGTGTAAAGTGTAGAGTGTGGAGTGTGGAGTGTAGAGTGTAAAGTGTAGACTGTGGAGTGTAAAGTGTAAA
Source organism: Cladocopium goreaui (assembly GCA_947184155.2). Classification (NCBI taxonomy): domain Eukaryota; class Dinophyceae; order Suessiales; family Symbiodiniaceae; genus Cladocopium; species Cladocopium goreaui. The sequence goes on along the minus strand of CAMXCT020004247.1, from coordinate 37,365 downwards.
GTGTGGAGTGTGGAATGAGGAGTGTGGTGTATTTAGAGTGCAGTGTGTGGTGGAGAGTGGAGTGTGGAGTGTAGTGCGTGGAGTGTGGAGTGTGCAGTAAGGAGTGCGGAGTGTAAAGTTTAAAGTGTGGAGTGTAAAGTGTGGAGTGTGGAGTGCGGAGTGTGAAGCGTAAAGTGTGGAGTGTGGAGTGTGGAGTGGGAAGTATAGAGTGTGGAGTGTGGAGTGTGGGGTGTAAAGTAAGGAGTGCGGAGTGTAAAGTAAGGAGTGTGTAGTGTAAAGTGTGGAGTGTAAAGTGTGGAGTGCGGAGTGTGGAGTGAGGAGGGTGGTGTGTGTAAAGTGTAGCGTGTGGTGGAGAGTGGAGTGTGGAGTGTAGTGTGGAGTGTGGGGTGTGGAGTGTGGGGTGTAAAGTAAGGAGTGTGGAGTGTGCAGTGGATAAAGTGTGGAGTGTAGAGTGTGGAGTGTAGAGTGTGGAGTGTGGAGTGTGGAGTGTAGAGTGTGAAGTGTGGAGAGTAAAGTGTAGTGTGTGTGTGTGTGTAAAGTGTAGAGGTGTAGAGTGTGGAGTGTAGAGTGTGGAGTGTGGAATGTAAAGTGTGGAGTGTAAATTGTGAAGTGTTGGGTGTAAAGTGCAGAGTGTGGCGTGTAAAGTGTAAAGTGTAGAGTGTGGAGTGTGGAGTGGAAAGTGTAGAGTGTGGAGTGTGGAGTGTGGAGTGAAAAGTAAGGAGTATGGAGTGTAACGTGATGAGTGGGGAGTTTAGAGTGTGTACAGTGTAGAGTGTGGAGTGTGGAGTGTAGAGTTTAAGTGTAGTGTGGGGAGTGTGGAGTGGAAAGTGTACAGTGTAAAGTGTGGAGTGTTAAGTGTGGAGAGTAAAGTGTGGAGTGTGAAGTGTAGAGTGTAAAGTGTAGAGTGTAAAGTGTGGAATGTAAAGTGTGGAGTGTGAAGTTAAAGTGTGGAGTGTGGAGTGTGGAGTGTGAAATGTAAAGTGTGGAGTGTAAAGTAGGGGGTGTGGTGTGTAGAGTGTGGAGTGTAGAGTGTGGAGAGTGCAAAGCGTAGAGTGTAAAGTGTAGAGTGTAAAGTGTGGAGTGTGGAGTGTAAAGTGTAAAGTGTGGAGTGTAGAGTGTGTAAAGTGTGGAGTGTGGAGTGCGGGGTGTAGAGTGTAAAGTGTAGAGTGTAAAGTGTGGAGTGCTAAGTGTGGAGAGTAAAGTGTGGATTGTGAAGTGTAGGGTGTAAAGTGTAGAGTGTAAAGTGTGGAGTGTACAGTGTGGAAATTGAAGTTAAAGTGTGGAGTGTGGAGTGTGGAATGTAAAGTGTGGAGTGTAAAGTAGGGAGTGTCGTGTGTAGAGTGTGGAGTGTAGAGTGTGGAGAGTGCAAAGTGTAGAGTGTAAAGTGTAGAGTGTAAAGTGTGGAGTGTGGAGTGTACAGTGTAAAGTGTGGAGTGTAAAGTGTGGAATGTACAGTGTGGAAATTGAAGTTAAAGTGTGGAGTGTGGAGTGTGGAATGTAAAGTGTGGAGTGTAAAGTAGGGAGTTTCGTGTGTAGAGTGTGGAGTGTAGAGTGTGGAGAGTGCAAGGTGTAGAGTGTAAAGTGTAGAGTGTGAAGTGTGGAGTGTGGAGTGTACAGTGTAAAGTGTGGAGTGTAAAGTGTGGAGTCTAAACTAAAGTGTAAAGTGTGGAGTGTGGAGTCTAAAGTGTAGAGTGTGGAGTGTGGAGTGTAAAGTGTGGAGTGTAGACTCTGAATTGTGGAGTGTGGAGTGTAGAGTGTGGAGTGTAAAGTGTAATGTGTAAAGTGTAGAGTGTTAAGTGTGGAGTGTAAAGTGTAGAGTGTGGAGTGTAGAGTGTAAAGTGTGGAATGTAAAGTGTGGAGTGCGAAGTTAAAGTGTGGAGTGTGGAGTGTAGAGTGTGGAGTTCTGCGCCAGCCATGCAAAGTGACGATGGACACGTCCGAAGTGCTGCGCCTGCCACAAAAACTGCAATTCATCTTGGGAAAACGTCGCAAAAGTATTGCGCCTGCCACACAAAACGACTTTCGACACGTCAAACAGGTTGGAATGTCACAAAGTGCCACGCCTGCCACGCAAAACGACATGACAACCTGCTTAGAAACCTTCGAAAAGGAGAGGTTTTGCAGCTTCCCCCAAAGACACGGCGAGGCCACAGGAAAACCAGAGACTCGAGACGAGACACGTGGGAGCATCAAAACGAGCATTTCCTGCGAGACTTCCTCCAATTTTTCACACTTTGTAGCTTCAAAATCGACGTTTTCCTACGAGTTTTCCTTAGAACCTGAAAATTTGCAACCTCGAAATCGATGTTTCGTGCGAGGCTTCCGTCAATTTTCAGCACATCTCACAAAATGCCACGCCTGCCACGGAATTTTGCACCTTGTCGCCACTTGACACAGCCCTGACAATGCGATTCGCAAAAAAACACACAACACGACACGTCTCAAGTGCTGCGCCTGCCACGCAAAGTGACGATGGACACGTCCGAAGTGCTGCGCCTGCCACGAAAACTGCAATTCATCTTGCGAAAACGTCGTAAAAGTATTGCGCCTGCCGCCCGCCACAAAAACGATTTTCACCCAATAGATCAGGTTAGGCAATTTCCTGCCGAAAAGGTAATTCCTTATCTTAGACAAAAATAAAAATAACTATTAGTTTATTTTTTCCTTACCTAAATTAGTTAATTTTTATTGTCTTAACTAATTTTTTACCTAACTTTCAACGAAAGTTTGCACGCAAACTTTCAACCCCGCCTCGCAAGTTTGCATGCAAACTTTCAACCTCCCCTCGCAAGTTTGCAGGCAAACTTTCAACCCCCCCTCGCAAGTTTGAGTGTAAACTTGCACCCCCATTTGCATTCAAATGCTTGCGTGTGTGTCAAAGGGCGCAAATTTGCTTGCAAACTTTCAACCCCGCCTCGCAAGTTTTCGCGCAAACTTTCAACCCCGCCTCGCAAGTTTGCGCGCAAACTTTCAACCTCCCCTCGCAAGTTTGCATCCAAACTTTCAACCTCGTCTCGCAAGTTTGCATGCAAACTTTCAGCCCCGCCTCGCAAGTTTGCACGCAAACTTTCAACCCCACGTGCCGAATTACCTATAAAAATTAAGTTACATTTTTACCTTAAAAATTACCTAATTAGGTAGGAAATAAGGAATTACCTATTAGGCAGGAAATTGCCTAACCTGATCTTTTGGGCAACACGTCACGAAACACGTCTGAATGTCACAAAGTGGCACGCCTGCCACGCGAAACGAAGCAACGCGACGTTTGAAACCTCCAAAAATGACACCTTTTGCAGAACTTACCCATACGGCCATACGGCCATCCCGCGAACGGTTGCGGAAGGTTGCGAACGGTTAGGCAACGTCGAGCGAACACACCCTCAACCCCCAGACCCCCAGAGTGAAACGGGAACTCTTGCTAGCATTCGGGAAAAAATCTGATGGAATGGACGTGACCAAAAAGTGATAAACAAAAGATATGTGGATTACACGTCGGATCATACAGATGGCCAAACGAAAACCTTTTCTATGGCCCGGTGTTTCCCAGAATTGTAAACAACAAGTAGCTACCATCTCAAACCAACAAATCAAATTTCATGATATTATAGGAAAAAATGACAAACACCGGAAATTATCATAAAAACGGCACTAGTTGGAAAATTCATATCGTAGAAGTCAAAATTATCACCAGCATGGTTACTCCAAATCTTAGAGTAACTAACCCAGCCCAAAAATAACACTGCGATTTTGGAAAAACATTCTCCCATTTCAAGCAAAGGAATGCAAACGAATGACGTATTGAACTGCACGCATTGCAATATTTTCCAAATTATCACACAAACAAACAAAAACTTTTTCCCTCACTTGTATACCTTGCCAGGCAAACATCTCGAAGTCACTGAAAATGACGAACTCTCAGAGACATGCATTGGATGGCAGAACAGATCACTGCCACACAAAGCAGCCGCGGTGTCAACGGCGTCCAAAGCTGTCCAGGGACTACAGAGAGTCACCAAGTGCCGCGCCTGCCACGCAAAGCAGCCGCGGCGTCAACGGCGTCCAAAGCCGCGGCGTCAACGGCGTGAAAGAGACAAGTTGATAGAGATAGGTATAGAGAGACAAGCTGAGACAATGACAAAGACAAGTTGATAGAGACAAGTTGACACAGAGAAGTGCGACGTCGGGAGGCGGACGGCGGCCGGCGGATGTCGAACAAAAAGTTAGAACCCACATAGTGATGTGGGGAATGAGTCACCCGGTCACCATGAATAAGGGATTTTAAATAGGAAAATTAAAACATAGGAACAAGCACATGCGTGAGATCAAATGGGCTATTAAAAACTATTTTTGGTACATATAAGGAAACCTTAATATAAGGCCACTTGGGGATAGTTATACCCCTGCAAATAAGGATCTACAGTGACATCGCAGTGAAGTCGTTATAATGCATCATCATTTAAATGCGTTTTCCTTCCGGTATATAGAAGTTAGCAGCCAGATGCAAAGTGAGACTACGTCCAGCAGCAAGCTGGCAAGCCATACAACAAGGCATGGCAGTGACTAGCCCTAAGCCAATATCAGAGCGGGGCATACCTGCTTGGTCAGAACAAGGCACGTATGCCCAACAAGAATGTGGGGTATCCTATTTTCAAACAAACCCGTTTCTCACACACACGCACACACACAAAATTTTGATATGGATATTTCCGTGTATCTCCAACATCCCAGAAGTCCAAGTAGCTACTGATTTGGCGACCCTCTGCTTAGGAACCCGTCATATGGAAATGGCTTTAATTACAACAGTTGATGTCAGCAAAATTACGTTTTGTTTACTGTATTCTAAAAAAACATCAAGAACATGTTCTCTGTTTTAGGGATCAGATTCCTCAGTCCCAACAGACAATCCAACCATGGTGACCTTCCTCCCTGTCCCATGGCCCAATCTTCAGTTGTCACCGGGTCAAGCTGCTATTGTGCGGTTCTCGTCTCGATAGCAGCTACGCGAATGCAGTGCGAGGCTGACCGTATATAGGATGAACGATGGTATCGTTCCTGGTCGTCCTGCTGGCAATTTTATTTTGAAAGATCAAACTATCTTGAAACTTACGGATTTGGTAAATGCTTCCTTGTAGATTAGATTGTTTTATATTATATAATTAAATGGGTTGATGATTGAGCACCAAAAATCATCTTTTAGACACAAAGGGATGATGGGATTCCTGATAGCCAGGTACCTGACAGAAATCAAAGTCACCAGCTGCGAGGTTCTCCAGGAGGGGCCTGGGTCAGGACTAGGTAACTTTCCACCGAGGAAACGCCGACAGTTAAACTGGGTCCATGCATTTCAACTATGCTTGAAACTTGGGAAATCCGCCGACCCCTGCCTAGTCTTAGCCTAGGCTGGGCGGCAGGTGGGATCACCGCAGGTGTGCGACATTGGCTGTGGCCTGGCCACGTCTGTTGCCAACCACGTCTGTTGCCTGCAGCTTCCATATTTGCCGCACATGCTTTTGCCAAATTCCTGGCCATGCCTGTCTCCCAAACCTCTCCAGCTTCCACCCTTTGCCCTCTACTGGCCACGTATGTTGCCAAATGGTGTTGGCCACATTCCTGGCCACCATTTGCCCTTTGCCTGGTGTCTGTTGTCAAATGGTGTTTCTATGGCGTATCGTACCTGCCAGATGGCATCCTTCACTCGGGCCTGAAAACCCCCCCAGCAGCTTCAACCCTTTGCCGCACCTGCTTTTGCCACGTGCCAGGCCATGCCTGTCGCCTAAGCTTTTCCAGCTTCCACCCTTTGGGGCTAACTGAATTTCAATTAGGTCAATGGCCACAGCAATACTGATTAGCTAGATGAAGGGCCATTCATAAACCAAGCCCTTTTCCTCTTCACTCACCATTGAAGGCAAAGAAACCAATCCCACTACCCAAATATGTATGGCCCAATCTGTGCTGCTGACGGCCAGACCTAACTATCTACTAGCTTTTTCAACCTATCATAAAGGCCCTCCAACCTGGCCGCTGTGGGGCTATATACAGGCATCATACTATAGCATCGGGCCCTCACATGATAGCCGCATTGATTCATAACTAGCTTGCCTGTGGTTTGTGGTAGATATAACTGTCTTTAACATGATGATAAACCGACGTAAAACTAAAGAGCCCCATCTTCTATTCATGTTGAAACAGCGACAGAATCACTAGAAAATAACTATGGGACAAATGACACATATATAACCATGGCCCTCAAAAAGGGGGTCGGCGGCACCAGGTCGTTAGCGTGACAAGGATAATAGTCAGCATCCCCATCATCCCCCCCTTGGGGTCCATTATTCTGTATACCCCTGTCATGACACCCCTTTCATGGTTGGCTGCTGCTTACATCCTTGCATTGGTTTTACATGATTTCCCAGCGTGTCGACCATCGGGACCATCGGCTGTGCAGCCGCACGCAATCTCGCTTTGCTGCAACACAGACTCACTGCGCTGCAGCGAGCCGTCCTTTCTGGCTGCGACGTGTATCAGCTGTATCCAATGGTCGAAATCACAAACCTGGAAGTGACTATTGCCAGGAAGACCCCCGAAACGATGGGCAGAGAAATACATAGGAGCTGCTATTTTGGCGTCGTTTTTTGGCCCGAAAGCGACTCCAAAGAATATGCGTATCTCCCGTGAGCGGTGGCGAAAGCCCTATAATTGAATCTCTTTATACTCCTACATGTCCTCCGCGCGGTCTTCTGCGCAGCTTCCGCGATCACAGTTTTAGTTTCCGCGGATGATCGGTAAATTGAATCTGCTTCCGCGGAGCTTCCGGCGATCGGACGATCAGCTTCCGCTTAATTCCGCAAGCGTTTCCGCGATCTTCGTGCACGTGGGTTTCACTTCCGCGGGCCCAAGTTAGTTCTCCTATCCCTATATAAATTTCTTTCTTGGAGGTTTTTGACGCTGCTCTCGTGTCTCTTTTTGGAATAGAGTGATGAAATCAACTAAATCACGGTCCAGGTGTTCGCTGAACTAGGCCTTTAGGACTGCGCTTTTCTCTATGTGATTATGAAATGAGGTCGTATTTTTGTGAGATTTGAATGCCATACCCCATCTCATGTGTCCAAAACTATTTTTCCACAAACCCCGAAATTCACATGAAACTATATGAATAATATATATATATATATATATATATTATTCATATAGTTGAACTTGAACAAACACAAACACTGAACACATCATACAGTCGCGCAATATCTACAAACTGCAACATCAGGCAATCCCAAAAACAACATGTAATAGAATCATACATCATATCATTTCATCGTATCACAGAATCATATATCATAGACTTTGGAACATAGATTAAAAACACAAAGACTGTTATGTTTTACTATATAGTCATAGTCATAGTCATAGTTACAATCATAGTCATTTTTTGTGTTTTAAACTCTAATCTGTATTAAACATTGATATGACTGACTCATTTGTCACATGATTCTGGTATGATATGATATGATATAATATGAAATAATATGAAATAATTGAAGATATATGGCCCTGATATGGCATATTGACATGGCACGGCATGTCAAATATCACTTATCACACCTCAACCGACAGAAGCAGGTTGGCTTTATGTATCTATGGCCCAAATAATGTGTGATGACATGATGTGATGATGTGATTATATATTTGGTTTCAGAGTTTTTTTTTACGCCCCATTGATTTTCCAAATAGGCTTTTGATATTCATAAGGAGATGAATGAAAGAAATTTCAGTGGCCCGAAGGCTAGACTTGGAAGATCGGGAGTTTTGTTCAACAATTGTGTTATTTACTTAATATATTGTTCAAGTATTGTTTGATAAACTGTTTGATAAACTGAACCGAATTTGCAATATCTTCACATAATATAGTTTCTAATGGTCTCAGCTGATTTCATTATAGTTTCCTGGGAATCCAAATCTATACGTCAGAAACAGGCTCATAAAGAGGGCAGTATCGGCCGTAAAGTATACATATGATGTGTAGCAAAACAATACTACAATGTCAATTCCACAGTTGCAGGTTAGCTTGGAAACCAGTCCAACTCTAGATATATCCAGCATGAACCATGAAACAAAAACTCATCTCATCTCCATATGCGTGATTTCTTCTGGATTTCTGCGGCCTGGATGTTTGGATCCAGTGAAATGAATTCATACCATCCCCAAACGGTGGCATTGGGGCCACATTAACGAAGACGGTGATTTTTTTTTTGTGAACACTTCTGAAAGACCGAGTACGAAAAGGTACCCTCGTGCCATGCCGTGGTCGATTTTTTTGTAAGAAACTGTTTGCTATATGAAAACTCCTCTAAAAACGTCGATTTTCATGTTCCGAGCTGTTCCGGGTCTCATCCTGGTTGGTTTCATCTGGCTTGAGGATCCAACGATGGGATATGATATCGGTGTCGGCCGCCCAGCGCAAACGAGTGTTCATTTTCAGCACTCGCGCGTCATCAACCGAGGAATCCATGAAAATGCCAACAACTTGCCTTGTACCACCACCAACGCCACCAGCAGCTTTATATCAACAACGAGAGGGAGCAACTCAGTAACCGGACAGTTTTCCAAGCCGTGACCAACATTGACCAACCATTTGTTCTAGGACTTTCATCCCAATTACAGTAGGACTGAATGGTTATGGCTGAATTCATTGCAAGATAAGGCAATGGCAAATGTTGACCTTGGAATATAGCAACTTCTTGCCACCAGTATTACCAGTATCCCCATTGCTTTTGAGTTTTGCTGACTCCAAAACCAAGACGGAGGTGTCACCAGCATCAATCCCTCTGTTTGGTGTTTGCTTCAACTCTGCAAGCTCTGTAGATATCTATATTATCATGGCTGCTCCCAACATCCCAGGTAGGGCCTTAGGGGATGAATTGGCCAAATCTAGAGGTAAAAAATCCAATTTACCACTCGAAAGTGGCTATCAGTATATATATATATATGATGGGTTGGAGTAACCCTGATTATTACATATATATATATATATAAATATATTATATCATGTTATAACGATAATTATCCCGACTTAATTATGGAGGTTGAATTCTATAGATACAGCCACTAATATAGCCACTAATAAGCTTGATTGCACTCCCAAGTATGTTCTCCCATTGGACCGTGAGTCTTCACCGCAGTTGACGGCGTCTCCTGTTTTGCGCGTCCAAGAAGACGGGCTCGGGAAATGGCTGGCTTCAGTTTCTCCAATAAGCCCATCCGCAATTTATACTAACACCTCCTATCCCCCCGTTATTCGTTCCCTGAAAATGTTTGGGGGGGAGGGTTTATTTGCCCAATGTCAACATGGAAAAATGTTGCTTCTATAGTATCATAATTATCCATTTTCTAAGGTTGATCATTTTGACCCATGCCCATGTAAACATGGGACGGAACAACGAAAATCATGTTGTTTCATGCTATTCCAACAAGAACAATGGATGTAGCCAACAAACATTTGATACACAACGACAGAACTATATATGCAAACAATCATAAATGAATAACATTGTATAACCAGTTCACAGTTGCAAAAGCAACAAACATGGATCGACATTCAAAATAAAGCTTGTGATATCTTGGGATATCATAACAAACGGAAATATAATTCTGAAGCAACATGGGGGTCCATGCAAAAAAAACTGGGGATGCAACTAAGAAATCACCAGCAATTGAAATGCTGGTTGTTTGCAGGCCAAAACTGTTGTGACATATGTTTTGTCAACTTTCTTACCACAAGAAAACATCTGTCGCTATCTTTCAACGCCTTTGTCCATCGTGTAGTCGTTCGCACCTTGGGGGCCATCGGGAAACAACAACCAGAACCAACACATGCATAGCACCCCATCCAAACGTGCCAAGCTGGGCGTCTGGACGAAACTGAAACTTCCAAAAAACGATGAATCGGCAGCCTCGCTGGCACCACTGATTGAAGGTTTTGAAGGTTTCAACTTGCTCTGCCTGCCACATTTCGGACATGCGATCTCTTGGGTTCGAGAGACCGACGGGAGAGCTGTTGATGAAATGATTTGAAATCATTGCCTGGCTCCGGATCAAGGGATCAAGACTCTACCTCTACCAGTGATCACCTGATCCGAAAAACCTGTTGAGAGGTTAACTGAACGCTCAATTAATATCACAAAATTGTGTAAAGTTAAATATATCATTGTGTATTCTATTGTATTCTATCATATCGTGTATTAGATATATATCATACATCATTTGATCATATTACATCTGTTCTGTCATGGTCTATCCATTATATGTCTTCAATATATATTATAATGAAATCAAAGCTGGAGAATTGTGTATCAGTATAATATAAACATTATTTACAGAAAAAGGCTGTATATTTCGCACAATAGCCTATATCATTACTGTAATTGTAAATTGCGGCCATGTGGGGATGATTCCCCTACATTCACCATGATTGGCTTCGGGACCTCCGACCGTTTTAGGTCAAATTTAGATATATTCCCGTGAAAACCCAATCCGTTGGTTCAGAACAGAATTTTCAAGAATATGAAATTTGGGTAAATATGTTGACCCAGAAATATATGTATTTTTTTTAACCCATATGTATATATATATATATATACCCCACTATATCCTCATTGTAGCCCTAGTTTTGTTGGTCAAATCCCCTTCAAAAAGTCTCGGCAACTAATGCCAAATTGCCTAACATCGGGATGACGATTTATGCCCATTAAAACAATGATTTGGGGATGGTTTCTCTAAACGAAGAAAACATAATCTAGTCATCAACTATAGTTAACTATCACGAATAGTGATTAATTATGATTAATTAGGGTATAGATGGGTATAGTAATATCACATGAATGTCATTAACTATAGTCTTTATCTCACTAACTACATGAACATTACATCATTGGAATCTGGGTCCCACTCGATCCAGGCGCCATGGCCAAAGACAGCTGGCAAAACCCGTCATCTCGGCACCGTGGCACGACAGTGATGGCCAACACAGCAAATGAATCTTCAATGCATGAATATTATACTGTATATTGTGTAATATATTATAGATCATATCATGATTCATATAGTACATGTATATTGTATACATATACTGTATATTAATATAAGATATATAGATGTATATTGTATATACTGTATATGAATAGACTATATCATATCTCATATATATATATAGTAATATAGTAGATTGTGTAATCATTGTAATCATGATGCTATAGAAAAATCGTTTTGTGGGTTTCACATATGTTTTATGTGCAATGGATACTGTACTGGATCGATTTCATAAATCAATAGTGAATGCAGCATCAATCAATCAATCAATCATGGTGCCAAGCAGTTGGCATCGAGTTTGGGATCGGGCATTACTGTGTGTGAATACGGCACCAAACTTAGAGAGTTCTTTTCAATTGGCGATTCAGTATTAACATTTTTCTTGAAAATGAATGAATCGCAAAAAAAATCAGTCCGGAATCGACCCAGTGTTAAAAAAAAACATAACATATCATATCGTAAGATTGTAACATTCACAATTCAGTATTTATGCACAGGATCTATAGAAAACTCTGAGCCCATTGGGATCATAAAGCCATCCTCCCAGCGGGATGTAACATATAAAGCACATTATATATCATTATATCATTATATATGGTTTTAAATGGTTTGAATATGTTTAAATATAGTTTCTCTGAGTATATATATATATACATAATATAATATGGTACCCCCCTATGTACCTAGCAAATTGTCATGTTTATCGGCATTCGTAGTGTTTATAAACATATTTGAATAACATGTTTTACGCATCATTTTTCAACTACTGGGGGGGTGCCATAGTTCAATACTCTGAGACTCTTGTCTGGCTCATCTGGGGGAATACTGGTTGAGTTTTTTCTTTTGAATAAATTTGGGCAATAGTTTCAAAAGGGGATATCATATATATACCAGGAGCTTCAAAGACCCAACAAATTGTAGGCCCAGTGAAAAAACCAAGTTTTGTCGAGAAAAACCGGGTTTTTGGTAAAGAACCCATATTTTGGTTTTTGTTGGATTTGCACAAATTTGTCCAAATTGGGTGGACCTGTATCAAATTTCTCCTCATTACCCGTAGCAATTTCATACTGACAACTTGTGAAATCTGTCAGACAGAACGCGCGATCGAAACCGAAGCAAGCGTTATCAGACACGATGCGCGCTTTCTCTACCGGCTGCAGTTACCTCTATGCTGCGAACTTCCCCTTCAGCGGGACTGGAGGTAGTCAAAAAGTCACATTGATATGCATGGCATTTCAAAAGTCAGCTTTTCAGATATGAACCCAGTAAATTGACAATAGCTCCGGTAATCTGCGTTGCTTTCTTTTTGTCTGGATCGGGCAATTACCGGTTTGATCTTGCAAAACCACAAGCGGAGCCTTAAAACTCGACGTCGCGCCGTCAATTCGCAGAGGCAAAAAACCCATATTTTGAGTACGGGTTAGTATGGGTTAAATATGGGTTAAATATAGTTTAAATATGGTTTAAATATGGGTTCCATTTTTTTTTTACTTTGTCAGAATATGGGTTTAGTTCGGGTTAAGTATGGGTTTAGTACGGCTTAGTACGGCTTAAATATGGGTTTTTGGCATTTTTTGGGCACAGACCCTAGAATTGTCATCCGAAATGATGAAAAACTGAAAATTTCGATTGATTTTTCATGATTTTGTGATTTTTGTCGATACTTTTGTTCGACTGTTTGTTGGACTTTGGCAATCCAGAATCATTTTTTCCCAATGAAAAATTGGAGAAAAATCATCTAACGACTCCAGATTGACTGTGATCACACTTAATGTAGTCCGACATGTTCCAAGAGCATCGGGCCCTTTCTTGCGAGAACTGCCAGCCAAAGCCAGCGGGGTGGAAGTATAAACAACATGAAGGGTACTGAGAGGGATAGATCCAAGGCTGGTATCAATAAAGGGGTTTGAATCGTCTAAGGGAACGAATCATGAGAAGTCATGACACCAAGTGTGAGAAAAAGTAGTTTTTTTTCCCCTAGTTAAAAAAAAAAACATATTTTCTGAGAAAAAACATGTTTTTTTCATAACTGAAGAAAAAACCGGGTTTTTGGAAAAAGACCTACAAATTTGTGGGTTCTTGATGCGCTAGGTATATATATTTAATATATGTAATTGACTAACTAAGAAATCAAAATAAAAGGGACAACCCAAAAACAAACAAAAACAGAATCCCTGCCTGAAGTCAGAAGTTTTGTTTTTTTGGTTTACCAAAAAAATATCAAAAACAAACTGAAAAACACATAGGTCTAGGCAATCATGCCCAGAGCCACATCGTTCTGGAGGGTATTTTTTTTGTTTCTGTTCTTTCAAGTTGTGTTTCGTGAATTGTTTGTTTTTTTTTCTGTCTTTTTTTCCTCAGTTGGTTCAAGGATTTCATATCCTTCATTGTCATCGCCAGGTTCATGGTTTCCTGGGACACGCCTCGGACATGAAGACAGGCATCTGTGTCTTCAGAAATTGTGTCATACCGAGTCATACCCTTGACATGTTTCATATAGTTATCTTTCATACTTTGTCTTGATTGTATTCTAACATATATGATATAAAGATAAAGAGTATCATATGCACAAAATGTTCATGATTATTACAATGACATAATCATGGTAGATGCATCTGTGTCTTTAGAAATTGTGTTGTATCTCTCAAATGCTTCATATATTTATATTTCATATTCTGTATTGCTTCTCTTTAACTTGTCAGCGACCACACACTAGAAACAAATAGGTAGGTATAAAGGGGGGGGTAGCAAATATATATATATATATATATACTACACATACGTTATATATACAATATATATATATAATTATATGAATATGTATATATATATATATATTTGTATGTTTGCTTGCTGCGTACAGCATCCAAAGCTTCGGGGCGCCATAGTGTGTGTGTGTGAGAAACCCTGAATCAAAGGGAAAAGCAGGGGGCCCGTGGACGCATAGATGGCACGGGCCAACGAAGACCCATCTATGTCGTCGTGAAAACGTACCTGCGTCCGAAATGGCAAGGTGGCCAAGCCAAAAACCACCCAAGCCGACATGTCATGACATGACATGACATGACATGCTAATGTAACAACACGACATGACGGTTATCATTTCATCTCATTTCACCCTCTCCATTATGGAGTTTACCAAAGTGTGTCTTTCATGCACCCGGATCTCTGACAAAGTGCCGGGGAAGCTTGGTGGTGCGTCCGCCGGGGATACCAGGTTACAAGAATAAATCCAGACATAATGTTGCCAGAAGCCAGTTCCGCACAAGCATCCAGAGTTCGCACAAGCATCCAGAAGACTCCATCAGGGGATTGAATGCTTTTCAGAATAAATCCAGAGTCCATGCCAGAATAAATCCAGAGTGAAATTTTCATCCCTCAGAATAACCCCGTGTCATCCCATGCGGTTCTACACGTTTAACTAACACGACCGTTTTTTTTTCACTCTTAACCTTGGCCTCTACACATGAACTAGTAGTATGATTGCAACACGGATCCCATGCATGACTGCTCGCGGCTTTTTACAAACATGACTCGATAGCCTCACTGAGACCAATTTGGTTAGTTTTCGCGTAGTTTACATGGTGCAACATGAAAACCCTGTACATGAATCATCGCGTAGTTCACATGGCGCAACATGAAAGCCATGAACATGAATCATCATGCCATGGTGACTAATGACATGAGTTAGATAAATTTCGATTTGACATCATGGCCACATTGAAGACTGACATGTGCAGCGCTTGCAGCTTCGTGATTCCGACCATGCAGCCCGCGATGACGGCAGCTGATTTGTTTGCCCAGTGGATGAGTTCAGCATCACACAACGCACAAGCATCAGCACCTTTTCTATCAACATTCTCTCAAACTCCACAACAACATTATCCAGCCGGACACACCTTACCACAATCAATGCAACCACAGTGTACCACAGCAGATTTTACACAGCCTTTTGCTCCAATTCCACAACAACAACAACAACCACAACTTCTGGGACACACCGTCCCACAGCCAACACAAGCACGATTTGCCACCTCTGCGTTTACACAATCTCCATCTTTGCACACTTTCAACACACCACATCACAGCACAGCCATGCCAGGTTTTCAGCCACCACCGCATCACAACGCAGCCATACCCACTCCTCAGCTCTCACCACCACAATATGGATCACTCCTCAATTACCAGCCTACACCACACTCAACAACCACGACACTAGTTCAACCACTACCAGCCACACCATTTTCACAGCAATTTCCAACCACTACAGCTTCAACGCCACCAATGAGTCACAACAAGCACAACCGTACACGATCTCGCACCACACGCAAGAAGCACAGATCATCCACCACCAGACGACACAGACGCAAATCGACGAAACGACATCACTCCCATTACAGATCACGCCACAGATCCACCACACTACGTTCACAACGTCGACGCCGGCACCGTTCACATCGCAGGCAACATTCTTCACACACTGACAGGTCCAAATCCAACCATCGATCACACACCGGACACAAACCAGCAGCATCTTCTCAGCAACACACAACACCACAACACCACATGTCACCACTACCACCACCACCAACAACACAACTACCACCTCTTCCACCACCACCGTTACCATCAGATTACACAGGTAAACACCTGTTCTCCACTTCTCCTACTTCTCATCAACAACAACCACCTCCGCCGCCTCTTCTGCCTCCTCCCACAGTACCACCACCGCTTAGCGCGGGGCTTAGCGTGGCTGACAAAATCAGGTCCATCGCCAAGTCCAAGAACACTTACAACACCACAACATCAACGACTGTCACAGCAGGACAAGTCCACCTCACACCTCGCCAGCAATACACACCACCAACACCACTTGACACTACCAACACTACCAACGAACCACAGCCAACACAAGCAATTGATCACCTTGAAGAAGCCATCGAACGACAAATACAACAGGATCCGTCAGTCCTCATTCCGTGGGAACCTCCCACGCGTGACAGCTACCAGATATTCAATTACCAAGAGCTAGAGCAACGCCTTCACTCAGCAACACTCCGAGCCCGTGAGCTCACAGCACCGTCAGTATACTTCCGATTCTTATCGGATCGGGATAAAAGTGTACGTGACATGAAAGAATGGTTGGAAACACGATTTCCAGCAGGCATCGACCTACCAGAAGAACACATCACCACAACGTTAGCAAAGTACATCGTCACAACCGGCATGCCTATCAACAACACACTCACCCACATCACATTTCACCAGCACCAACAATTCAGAATATGGCAACTCCACTTAAAAAACATGCCACGCAACCCCGCAATATCACTATCACAAGCAGGAAACGCCTACTACCATTGGGCACATGCCACAAGCGAATCGGGATTCTTAGGAATCCTACTCCATGGCCTAATCCTACCAACATGCTCTGAATCCATGGATGGCCGAAAAGTTCATGGCTTCTTTTGCAGTGCCACAATGGAACAGGACAACCTCATCCACAAAGTCGTCCATCGATACCTCAGCGGCAAAAGCCATGTACCATTCATCCTCACAGGACAATTGTGGGGCACACACAAGCCAGTACCCACAGGAGGAACATGGGCCGAACAAGAAGAAGTGGACACTCATGGCATAGTCCACAGACCACGGGATCGACGTTGGTGCATTCACTCAACACTAGCACACATCTCCAGCATTTGGATCCTTGAGCCTGATCCAAACTTCTCCACACCAGCACAGCACACACTTGCGCATGAAGATGGGTTTGGCGAGCCGCAGCTGCTGCCGACAGATGTGCAAATGAGAGGCTGCTGACGCGTCAGTTTCACCTCCATTTATACTATAATATGATATGCTATTTTTATCGAATTTACTATTTCTAGAGAATCTCCACCTTCCTGCAAATATAATGTGTCCTTGTGATATAAATAATTTCCTATTTGAAATCTTCCCAGTGACACGTGGCATAGAACATATCAGCGGAACCAGCAAAAAGAGCCGATGTACAGTGTACTTCCACCAAGCCGTTTGCAATTGTTTGAAGGGTTTTGCCGACATGTCGTCAACCATTGTAATTCAAAAATTCACATGCGTTAACATCGTTGATGTCATCAAATCCTAATTACCTAATACAATTTTGTTTGGATTTGTTTGGATTTTGTTTGGATTTGTTTGGATTTTATCTCTGATAGCAATCTCTGTTTCAGAATTGTTTCTGATAGCAATCCTCGTGCTCAAAAAAGTAGATATTGTAGCGATCATCAGGACACCTTCACGTTTCTTCGTCGTTTAAGTGCAACCATGACCTCGTGGCGCGGCAGCATGGGACCGTATGATTCTTGGCATTCGAAACAATACCAAGTCAACACACCACCAAGAGCATATCAAGCACACACACAACACCAGCAGTGGAACGAACCACCCAGCCCACAAGGCACAAAGCGGTACGACCGCAACTTACCGAGCAGTTTTCAGCCAGACAATGAACATTTTGACACCAAACACCAGTATGGCTTGACGTTTCCACGCCAAGTCACAGCCACAGCTTGGAGTCAAAGGTACCAACTTGCAGGCCGACCCATCGAAAGTGTCCACCTACATGAATTGGCATACATGGGATGGTCCAATTGGAACCTACGCGCCTTAGCCAGCGGGAAATTCACATCAATAGTGTTTGCCCGCAGCATCAAAGAATCCATATTTTTCATCACCTTTCCGTCAAACTTCGTGATGAGCACATCGACCTTGATGATGTAGCAGCAGCATACTGTGATCAACAAGGCATCACAATCACTGATCCAGACCCAAACCAGTTGAAGAAAACAAAAATCCATCACTTGGTCAATGGAACCATGGATTACTTCCGCCAGTTCACCA
>CAMXCT020004247.1:0-19304 GCA_947184155.2 Cladocopium goreaui | reverse complement strand
TATACTATAATATGATATGCTATTTTTATCGAATTTACTATTTCTAGAGAATCTCCACCTTCCTGCAAATATAATGTGTCCTTGTGATATAAATAATTTCCTATTTGAAATCTTCCCAGTGACACGTGGCATAGAACATATCAGCGGAACCAGCAAAAAGAGCCGATGTACAGTGTACTTCCACCAAGCCGTTTGCAATTGTTTGAAGGGTTTTGCCGACATGTCGTCAACCATTGTAATTCAAAAATTCACATGCGTTAACATCGTTGATGTCATCAAATCCTAATTACCTAATACAATTTTGTTTGGATTTGTTTGGATTTTGTTTGGATTTGTTTGGATTTTATCTCTGATAGCAATCTCTGTTTCAGAATTGTTTCTGATAGCAATCCTCGTGCTCAAAAAAGTAGATATTGTAGCGATCATCAGGACACCTTCACGTTTCTTCGTCGTTTAAGTGCAACCATGACCTCGTGGCGCGGCAGCATGGGACCGTATGATTCTTGGCATTCGAAACAATACCAAGTCAACACACCACCAAGAGCATATCAAGCACACACACAACACCAGCAGTGGAACGAACCACCCAGCCCACAAGGCACAAAGCGGTACGACCGCAACTTACCGAGCAGTTTTCAGCCAGACAATGAACATTTTGACACCAAACACCAGTATGGCTTGACGTTTCCACGCCAAGTCACAGCCACAGCTTGGAGTCAAAGGTACCAACTTGCAGGCCGACCCATCGAAAGTGTCCACCTACATGAATTGGCATACATGGGATGGTCCAATTGGAACCTACGCGCCTTAGCCAGCGGGAAATTCACATCAATAGTGTTTGCCCGCAGCATCAAAGAATCCATATTTTTCATCACCTTTCCGTCAAACTTCGTGATGAGCACATCGACCTTGATGATGTAGCAGCAGCATACTGTGATCAACAAGGCATCACAATCACTGATCCAGACCCAAACCAGTTGAAGAAAACAAAAATCCATCACTTGGTCAATGGAACCATGGATTACTTCCGCCAGTTCACCAACACCAGCCTCCAAGATGCCCAAGCCAAGATTCGAGCACTTGAACAACAGCTTCAAGCACAAGGTCACACCACATCCAACAACCAGCTTTCGGTTGCCGAAACGCAAGAACAAGATCTCACACACGAGCCAGACCTACCAACACCACCAACCAACCACGAACCACGCACGCCACCAACCGCACCTAACAAACGAACAGCACCAGCAACCAAGGTCACACAACCAGCTACCAAGAAACCAAGAACATTACAGGACATGGGCATCAAAGCACGCACTGCTGATAACACTACTACTTCAGCACACACCGCCACTCCTCGCAGTGCAAGTGACACTCCTCCACAAACCACAATCACCGACCTACAGGACAGCATCCACAATCTACCAGGCACAAACACCACACGTCCTTTCACCACAGCCGCACCACATACAATCGCAACAAAAACAGTGGACGCTTGGATTAAAAAACAGCCAGTTCCAAAACAACACCAGGCAGCCCTTCAGGAGGCATTGAGCACATTGCATCAACTCATGAAGAAAATTCCAAAAGCAGAGCAAAGCACGTTTGCAGACAAAGCAGCATCGCTTGGTTTACCAGTGGCACTGGCGGCAAAGGCGCGCAATGAGGAGCTCTACAAGCTGCTGCTGTTTGCGGTCACTCAACTCGAGTGACTAGATCGCGGCGATCCGACTCATGTACAGTTTTCGGCGGCATGCGTTGCGTTTTTCGGATTCTTGCAACATTTTCCACCTGATGATTTTTATGACACTGTTGCTTTTCGAACATTCCTACGTGTTGCAGTTGGTTTTTGTTTTCTTCATTGGTGTACTCACCAGTCTCATAAACAATCATGTCGAAAATGGAATCGGAGATTTGACAGAACATGTTTGAAGTCTGTTCGCACTTTTGTACAGTAGCAACAAATGTTCTGTCAATCCAACACTGTATATATACTTCTTCATGCAATTGTCATATCGGGACTCAACATTCGTCTTTCCAGCACAGAACACTACATTGGCAGTACCATACACACGCTACACGATCGTCAGAACACCAGACAACGAAAGCTGAGACAATTAAAACAAGCACAACCGGTGTCATGCGAATTGGCACTCCATTGGTTTTGCAGCCAAAACAACTATTATCAATTTGTCGCATTGCCGTTACTACACACCAACACAACATTACAAACACGAACGCTGGAAAGCTACATCATCCAAAAGTGGCGTCCACCACTCAACTACCCTTTTATCCTACAACGACAAGTCACAAAACAACATTCAACACCACACTTACGACAAGCACTACGCACCACTTATTTGGGAATCGGAAACGGGCTCTACGCTCAGCTTCGACGACGACTGATGTATCAACAAGTTTTCCAATTTTACGACCACAATCTTTCCAAGCACACCACAGCTTGGGTTCAACTCCACATTCTTGCTGAACAGAGCCAACGCTCATTTGACATGCAACGCCACATTCGATCCAGTTCCACCCACTCCAATCACCTTTTTGCTCTTTACAAACTGGCCAACCAAATGGATGACCCACCACGCACCCGTGTACGCAGCCTTATCAAGTCAGCCATACAATTTCGACAACTACCACTACCACCCACCCCACGACCATTAATTTTACCACTTCTTTGTCACACAACCTTTGCAACACAGACACGCATCTGGCTTCGCCAATTAGCCAGACAACAATAACCGTGGCTACCACCCTTCCACGTGCCAAAATGCAACATTACAGCAGGCAAACACACAACACTGAAACAAGCACTATTCTCTCACTTCAGTTGGATGAGACAATTTCAGTGGCATATTCCTCCAGCATGCTTATGTCACCAGATCACAACACAGCACCCGCAACTCCTCACCACTACACTCGACAATTCCCCACACATTGCCAGTCCAGCAGGACATCTAACCATTCCATTCCGCCTCCAACAATTCTTATCCACACATGCCGGCACGCAGGTCTATCCTACCAGACAACACTACATCCAATGCACATGGCCAACATTACAACGCTGGCTTCAACACCACAATCTCTTCAACATCACCTATGAACATTGGCACCAACATGTACATGAGCAGTGGACACAGCACTTGACACACGCACAAGAGTCCGTCACGCATCGTGACATCAAATACCTTAAGTCAATCACCAAATCACTAGTGGTCCATGTCGGGACCATGCACCATCAGCCATTTTTGTTTTCTGTCCATACCTCTACGGGACCGTTCTTCGCAGGACTTTTGGAGACACTACAGTTTACACACAGACCACTCTCACACCAACACAAGCAACACAGTTTCTCCAACAACTTGCCAACCAACCTTGGTTGCGCAAATACAAGTGTGGTTGCAGCAGCACCAACCAATGCCCCACGGCCTATGTTCTTTTAAAACAGAAGAAACAATTTCTTGCAGCTCGACCTATTATCAACTATCGCAGGTTTCTTTTCGCAAAACTCCTCAAAGCCACAGCCATTATCCTTCAACAACTACTCCAATCTTGCATGCCAAACACCTTTGGTCTTCAGTCACTTCAACAGATCTTTTCCAATCTCCAACAATTCCTCACACACATACCACCAGACGCAGAGCTTACAGTCCACAATCAAGACCTTGCCGGCTTTTTCACTTCTATTCCAGCACAGCGCATCATGCACTCGGTACGAACGCTCCTTGACTTCTACAAACAACAACATCCACATGTTGATCACAATACAATGTTCACTGTCAATCTTCGACAAACAGACAACACCTTGCGGATGTTCCGAGGCCGGCCTCGCAAAGCAGCCAACAGCCATCACCAAATCCGATTCGGCGACATTTATGACATTTGTCAACTATCCTTGCAAGCATCAATCTTTACACACATGAACCACACCTTCCAGCAAGTACGTGGCAGCGCTATCGGCAATCAAATCAGCCCGGTTCTCGCCAACATTACAGTTAGCCATGTGGAACATCAGTGGCGCACACAGCCACAAATCCAATTACTCCTACAAAAATTCTCTGACCGTATCTATATCACCAGATACGTTGACAACCGACTTGTTCTTATCGACAAATCACAACAACATCATGCAGGCATCCGGCACTTTCTCGCAGACACTTTCTATGAACCTCCGGTTCTCCTTGAACAAGAACCAGACCTATCCTTTCTTGGCTGCACAATCGACCCTGATCGTCAGACCTTATCCTACATACAACCAACCAACACTTGGCAATTCCAACCTTTTGCTTCAGCAGCATCAAAGCAACACAAACTATCAGCAGCATTCAGCCGGATTTGCTTGGCTGCTCGACACAGCTACCCACGTAAACAAGCAAAAGATGATGTTGAGTCCTTAATTCGAAGGTACGTATCGCTCGGATATCCCGAGAAAGTACTACGAGCCAAGGCGTCTCAGATGCTTCGGCATACTTGCTGATTGGTTCTTTGGTCAAGTAGGAGCTTTGATTTAATACCTAATATCCTCACCTCAAACCACCAGTTTTATTCGTCTAGTTTCAAAAAGTAGGTTTGTTTGACTCCTGTTTTCGACATATGTGACTCAAGACCAACAGCACTGAGGGGTGATTTCCTCACATTCAGTCCAAAACAACCACACCGAGGGAAGTCGTTCTTGGAAAAATCGTGCTCAGCGGCTTGATATACGTCTAAGTAAAAACCTTGAATCTAAGGGAGCAACCAGTGGAACAGTAACATCGTGCCCTAGTGGCTTGCTGTGTGTGAGAAACCCTGAATCAAAGGGAAAAGCAGGGGGCCCGTGGACGCATAGATGGCACGGGCCAACGAAGACCCATCTATGTCGTCGTGAAAACGTACCTGCGTCCGAAATGGCAAGGTGGCCAAGCCAAAAACCACCCAAGCCGACATGTCATGACATGACATGACATGACATGCTAATGTAACAACACGACATGACGGTTATCGTTTCATCTCATTTCACCCTCTCCATTATGGAGTTTACCAAAGTGTGTGTACCGCCTGAAGAGACGTAAAACTTTGCTCGTGGCTCATCATATTATATTATATTATATTATTTTATCTTAAATTATTATTTTGTAAAATATTAATTTCTATTATATTAAATTATATCAAATTAAATTATATTATATTAAATCAACTTATATATTATATGATATCAAATTGTATATTATATGATATCAAATTAAAAATTATATTCTATCAAATTATAAAAAAATATACCAAATTATGTTAAAATATAAATTATACTATATTATATAATATAATATTATATTATATTATATTACATTATATTATATTATATTATATATTGTATTATTTAAATATATATATATATATTATATTAAATTAAGATATATTATACCTTAAAGCAGGGGGTCACCGGGGTCCCGGGGGGGTCGGTGACCAACGAAGACACCTCCCAGGGACCCGTGAAAACATACCTGCGGGACTTTGGTGGTGCACCTGGGCGCATTTAAGTCGCAGCTGGTGCCCACCATAGTCCCATATATATAATCCCTTCCTCCTAATACTAAACGTCCCCCTAATACTAAAAACAGGCATCCATCTCCAATTTCCGAAAATTTCAGTTTGGCCAATTTGACTTTTAATTGATCCCCTTTAAAAAACAATTTAAAAATCAACCTACCATTTGCGGTTTCTCCCCCCTAATACTAAAAACTAGTTCACCCCGGGGTGTTTAGTATTAGGGGGGCCTAGTCCCAATCCCTCACTCCAAGCTGCCTGGCTACTCTAGCAATTAGGGTAAGCTTCGAACTGCCATTTTTGGCAATATTTTAATTGCGTTATATAAGGAAATTTAATTGATTTTGAGATCGGAAAAATAGTTTTTAGTATTAAGGGTTTTAATTTAGTATTAGGGGTAAGCTTCGAACTGCCATTTTTGGCAATATTTTAATTGCGTTATATAAGGAAATTTAATTGATTTTGAGATCGGAAAAAAAAGTTTTTAGTATTAAGGGTTTTAATTTAGTATTAGGGGTAAGCTTCGAACTGCCATTTTTGGCAATATTTTAATTGCGTTATATAAGGAAATTTAATTGATTTTGAGATCGGAAAAAATAGTTTTTAGTATTAAGGGTTTTAATTTAGTATTAGGGGTAAGCTTCGAACTGCCATTTTTGGCAATATTTTAATTGCGTTATATAAGGAAATTTAATTAATTAATTAACATGACTTCGATTTGGTTCCCTAATAATAAATACCCCCCTAATACTAAAAACTACCTGCCGTGTTTTGTATTAGGGGGGGGTTTAGTATTAGGAGGAAGGGATTATATATATATATATAGATACACAATTATATGCACATAGATCTAATCTAATTGCATGTGATGGGATTCAGTTCCCGACGGATCACTTCAATGGTTCATTTCTTGCCTAGTGTGATTTCCATGGTTGCTCCGACATGGTGCCATGGACCCATTTGAGGGAACCTTGCTTAAGGTGAATGTGGACAGATTTGATTCATGAATTTACACATTTTAATATGGTAATTCGTTTAAGTAAAGTGCAACAGTGAGCCATTCTGTTGTCAGCCTTTTTGCGATGTCCCGCTGCCCCGGCTGTCCTGTTGATCCTTATACAAGTTCAATTCTCTCGCAGTGATGTCTCGCCGAGCTGCCAGAAACTTTCCTTTCTTACCGATGCTCAAGCGGTTGAAACAATTCGCAAAAGCAGAGGCAGGTACGCGTCTTCCAGGTTTGGTGACTCTTCTTTTTGATGGTTGTCTGGTGAGGTTGAACATATTGTGCACTTAATTCGTTGGAACTTGAACAGCCGTTTATGCCCATGTGGCTTGATCGACCACGGTCGCGTTTGGGAGTAACGCACGATTACTTAGGACCGAACTGAATCCCATTTTTAATCGTTGTTGTTTTTCAATCCTTTTCACCAACTAGTTCCCCATTCGGTCCCCTATTTCATGCGTTCTTCTCCCCAGGTAGGTTTGGTCCTGTGCGTGCCGAGGTAGGCGTAGGTTTCGCTGTGTTGGGTTGGTTCAGGCCCTTCCGTCTTCCCCCCCCTCCGCTGGTCTTGCTCTGTGTCCGTCGGCCTCCGCTTTTCTCTTTCCTTGCGCGGTTTGCCCGCTCCGGGCCAGGTGTGTTGGTGTTGGTGTTTGCTCCTCCCCTCTTCTTTTGCGTTCCCCTCATCGGGTCCCGGTTAAGTAATCCTTCATCTCATTCATTTTCACTTTCATTTCATCTTCATTCCCCTTTTCATCCTCATCGTCACCTCATTTGCCTGGACACCACCCTGCCAAAGGCAGGGTGTCTGTGATTAAATTATATTATGCCTTAAAGCAGGGGGTCACCGGGGTCCCGGGGGGGTCGGTGACCAACGAAGACACCTCCCCGGGACCCGTGAAAACGTACCTGCGGGACTTTGGTGGTGCACCTGGGCGCATTTAAGTCGCAGCTGGTGCCCAGCATAGTCCCATATATATATATATACACAATTATATACACATAGATCTAATCTAATTGCATGTGATGGGATTCAGTTCCCGACGGATCACTTCAATGATCCATTTCTTGTCTAGTGTGTGTTTTGTTTGTACACTTTACATTATAACACAGGACACAAATTTTACAAGACATGGAGCCAAAAGAAATGGATGCGATTTCGCCAACAAATTTATTGGGGATTACAGCCTACAAAAATGGGCTAGATCCCCAGAACAACAATTGTACACAATCAAACATGTATAGATATAGGGAATGATTGGCTAGTAATCATACTTCATGGATGGTTACATAATTTATGAATGGCTAACTCAATCTAATTTGGTTTAATTTCATAAATGGTTAACTTAAACGAACATAATAATGCATCATTCTCATACCCCCAATGTTCGGGATCAAGGTCAAGGTCATAAATTTCTACAGTTATGGCCATGGCTATCAGTTATAAGTGGTTATTTCTATGGGATTATACATTCTATAAATGTTTATAAGATGTTATAAGTACTTGTGAACAAATTGATCCTTGTTCTGGATTATCCCTTTTGTCTGTAGTACCAGTAATGCTGATAGCGCCGGGCAATCTCAGTGCATGGCATGCGGACAGCGTTCTTATTTTCCTCGCGCAGGACTTGAGCCAATATCATTGGCGGTCCATGCATGACTGTACACATGTTCATCATGTGCAGCTACACTGTTACCTCGTTCCCCTTCGCACCCCCCATGCCTATGGCATCTTCGAACCATAGGCACGAGAGTGGGAACTTTGAATTAGATTCTTCTGCTACTCGAATTACGCCTATGTACATAAAACATGCCATTCGGCTCCCCCTTCCCCACATACCCGTCGGGAATAATGGTTCAGGGTTCGCCTACTCCTTGGCTGTCGATGCATCGACGCTTCATCAAGCTGTACAACGCGAATTATTGCTAGCTAACATCTACTTTTCTACGTTGGCTAAGCATGCCACTCACCCGTCGGGAGAAATGGATCGCCTCGCTACCAAAGATTTACAATGCTAACTAACGAATTCACGCGCACAATGCAGAATCTCGTGCAGATTGGGAATATCAAAAGTCTTGAACCTAAGCGAATTAGTCTAATGCCTCGCTCAGTGTCCACTCAGTTGGTCTTTTCCTGATCATCTGTTCATAAAGACGGTAAACATCTTGTAGCCCAGTGATCATTTTGACGGATCGAAGTAATTGGTTTACTGCTCACGGCGGACTTTCTTCCATTGAGGTGCCGTTGGAGTTCTCTCCCATCCTGCCGCACGTTTCGGAGCAGCTTTCGGCGATGAAGGCTTTGCAGGCGGTGCCTTTGATGGTTCGTGGGATTTCGGCATAGCCTTGCCCTTTGGTGCACTAGCCGATGAGGATGATGCTGAACCAGTGCCTTCAGGTGTCTGAGAAGGTTGTGCAGGTGGTTTAGCAAACTTGGAAGCTGCAGTATGTCCAACCGCTTTGAATACTTCACTCACCACTTCGTCGCCAAGGGTTGGAGCCATCTTCGTTTTCATCTCGGTCTTTCCCCTCTGCGCCTCGGCCTCGGCCAGCTGAATAGCATAAGCCATCTTGCTGACAAAGTTTTGAGGTAAAGGAATGCCACATTGTTGGGCGGCAAAGAGCAGTTCTACTCTCTGTTCTTTCTCCCTCAGGCTCAGATATACCGAGAAAGCTGGGAGTTCGATGCAGTTGGGGAAGCCGTGGCTCCCGGAGCGAAAGAAGGTGTATGACTCGTGCTCCGGAAAGGTTCCTAAGTCGTCGAAGGAAGTTGCTGATGGTTACTCGCATCTCCTGTTTCCCTTGGGCATCAGCCTGCATTCGGTTCATTGGCATGAGAAAGCCTAATGACTCAGGAGTGTACCCAGCGCGTACCAGAAATTCCATCATCTTCTCATAGATCTCTAAAGTCTTGATGACAGGCATCATCATGTTTCTTGGTCGCCCTGAGTATAACTTCTCTCCTTCTGACCATGAATTCCTCTTCCCTTCCTGCTGAAAGAGTTCATCCAATTCCAGCTCCGTCGGTCGCTTGAGGTTGCCATCCTGGTCTTCTCCTGTATAAGGACAGAAGTCGTCCAGGTCCAGCCGGACTCGCTTGGTTTCCGTCATCATCTCATAGTACTCCTCTGGGGTCAGAGTGACTCTCTGTTTGTAGTAGAGCCTGAACATTGTGATGATCTTTGACATGACGGCATTGTCATACAAGTGAGCCGCGGCCTCGGAGACATCATTGTTGATAAGTCCGTCTTCTGGCATACCCTTGCTGCCGCTCTCGAGGTTCTTGGTCCATGCTGGAAGTTTGGAAGAGGATTCATCTTCAGGTTCGACTTCCATTTCATCGTCGTCTTCTTCAACGATTTCGTCGTCTTCCTGTTGGGCTTCCTCCTCCTGATCCATTTCCTCATCATCGCCTTCGTTGTAGTCGACCTCGTCGGGATTGAAGCCATAGTCGTTGGATTCGGACACGTTTTCTTGTGCTTGATGGACCGTATCCTTGAACAACGATTCTTCTTGTCGACGAACTTCTTCATCGATCTCTTTCTTCGTGGCCTCATCTTCATCGTCTTCAGGAGCTTGTAGCCGATAGGGACGGATTCCACAACTTTCAAGTTCCGTCCAGCAAACTAGACACACTGCTAGTTTTGTCGGCGTCTCATTGAGACAGTGAGGACAATGGCGGCAACCTGATGTTTGCACCCTTTTGCGTTCGACTATGTAGTCAATCAGCTTGATGCGGGCCAGGTATTGTTCTTGTCCGCCAGGCTTGATGAGGTCGTTCTTGAATTGGTTGACGATGTTCATGGCATCCATAGCGGTTTCGTCAAACGGTTGATCTTCGGCGTCGATGCACTGACTTGCAACCCTCAAGATGGACTCCTTGGTGGCTACCGTTCTTGATTTGATAGTTCCAGACTGGACTACTTGGTCGTCGCCCGACGGGACGAACAACCTGAGCCATGTCTTATTGTTTTGGTCCTTGGGGTCCTGAATCCATCCTCCTTTGATTGCCGAGAACGGGATGATCTTTGGTGAAACGATCTGTCCCGAGTCAGTCAGCCGACCGCCATATTCCACCATCAAGGTCTCGGTCGGGATGAACAAGCAAATGTAATCCCCCTTTCGCGTATCAACGCTCTTCGTGATGGTCCAGGATCTGTGATCCCATGGCACATACGGGTTGAAGAACGTGAACATCCGATGACCTTCTCCAAGACCTCCTGGAATTAATCCCTGCCTCCAAATGCTTCGAAGGTTGGTCTTCTTGGTGATGTGGAAACAAACCGGTAACGACAAAATGGTGTTGGGCGCGATTGGATGTGAAAGTAATGAGGACAGCAATGAGACGTCGTCCCTTGAAGATCCTTCTTTGTGCCCCGTAGGAGCACGGACCGCCACAGGGTAGAGCAGTAGACCTTCATCAGGAATGTTCGTGTTCGCATCGACTTTGTTGTCAATGCACGTCAGGCTGGTGCGCTCAATGTCCTTGTTGATACCAAATGCCAAGACTTGTTCACGAACGCGACGTCCATACCGGGCACAGTGGAACATGATCTTGAAGAGCAACGTCATGCGGTAGTTTGCCTCATCGACATTCCATGCACTCTGATCATTTGCTCTTCCTTTTGGAGCAAGGAATACATGTGGCCAGCGTGCGTACTCGTGCCTCCAGATGGACTCACATTTGAGCCCCTCCTCGATGGGCACCCAGCCGGCGTCATCACATGACAGACTCTGTTGTTCTGATACCTTCCCCACGTTGTGCCGCAGGATCCTGTTTAGTGATGAACTCACCTTGTCCTCGTAGGTATTGAGCCGGTTGCCAGTCTCGAAGCGATAGTTGGCCGCATATTCTACACCTCCAAAGTAAGAGCAGTTGAAGAAATGGGCCCCCGTAGTCGGGATGATTTTCAAGAAACCATCTTGCGGCGCCTCGACTCTCTTGTAGAAGGGCTTCCTGATGTTGTTATCAGAGTAGCTTGCCATGAAGT
Source organism: Cladocopium goreaui (assembly GCA_947184155.2). NCBI lineage: Eukaryota > Dinophyceae > Suessiales > Symbiodiniaceae > Cladocopium > Cladocopium goreaui. The sequence goes on along the minus strand of CAMXCT020004247.1, from coordinate 7,784 downwards.
CTGGCACTGACCAAGAGTCACCTCCTCCTCTGACAATAGCGTCTCTGACCACTTCGTTGAGGTCAACAATGTTCTGTGGTCCTAGCTTTGTAACATCACGTCCTTCTATGCAGAATCTACCATACTCATCGAGGTCACCAACTTCAGACATAGTTCTGATGCTGTCGTACCATTGGTGTTCACTAAACCTCGATTTTGTAGGTTCATCCGTTTGCCCCGACCCATCAGTAGCACCTGAACCGTCCTTCTTGTGCTCAGGAGGCTCCATATCGACGTCATCAGATGTTGGACTATCAGCCTCGAGCGACGCTCGGACGGCCTTTAGCACCTTTCTGACTTCATCCCTCTTCTCATGTTCACATTCAAGATGGCCATGTTGGGTGCTACCACAATACAAGCACACGTTGACATCCTCAGAGACGGTGAAGAGTTTTCCCAACGCATCCAAAAGTTGTTGTTTCCCGGAATTCTCTGAGTCCCTGACCACATCGGTGGGGTCGTTCGCTGGCTCATCAGCTTCCTCCTCCCCAGGGTGAGCCGACGACTCGTCACCTGGCTTGGCATCGGCATCAGTGCCCATGCTGGCGTCCCCCCCTGTGATGTTGTTCTTCCTGCGATAATGAGAGAATACCTGATCCTTCTCCCAGTCCGTGAGGCAGCAGAAATTGGCCAGCGAATCATATCCGGGGATTGCGTGGATGAGCTTCATGACCCTTTCGGCTTCTGCAGTTTGCAGTGTGCAGTTGAAGGATCCCCGTCTCTTGTCATTGATGGTGCTCGAGGTTCGGGAGGTCGATGTGAATTGAGCCAGTGCCTTTTCCAATCCATTGAGATACTCAGCTGGATCAACACTAGCATTGAAAACATCTACGACTCCCTTGGCCATATTGGCCACGTCCAAGACACCAAGCCAGAACTCGATGATATCTCCAGTTTTCTCGGCAGATGCACGGGAGAATCCAAAAATCTCGTTCCTCTCCTTCACCTCGGGAACGGCAACCTTTTCGAAGAAGTCTTTGTATGCGACATTTCCGCAATCCTTTGTGACTCTATAGATCAAAAGCCACTTCTTCGCAACATCATCGAAAACTCTTTCGCGATATATGCTGAATTGCTTGCCGCGTCCGTTCCGGAAAATTTCCAGAGCTTGCCTCTTCGAAATTCTGACTCCTCCCATGTGAGATAGAGATTTCATCAAGTGCTCCCCATACGCCATCGATGCATTTGAAATCAACGAAGACGCAGTAAATGTGAGCCATGTTTGGAATCCTTGATTGATGTCAACAATGTCAACACCAAGATCCTCGAATGCAACCTTCAACCTGGCTGCTAGGAGTAGTACGGACTTCCTGGCTTCCAATGTGGGAGATGAACGCTTGTAATGGTCCTGGGTGTTGGCGGAGCAATTAATGCAATGGGTTGGTCTCGACTGGCACGTCTCGATCTCATCCATTGTCACTGCGCCTCTACAGCTTCCGCATAGGATGTCTTCGTTCTCCTTGTCAATGGTGAACCACATGCATCGATCGGAAACCACTGGTTCCAGCTCATGGGTGCCGACCACCGGTTCGACCCAACTGGTCTTGAACCTTTTGTCCTTGGTGAATCTGTTCACGGCGGTTCCAGGGCCTCGCTGGAAGATTGTGGTGTCGTCATTTGCATAATCACCAGGGGTCATTTCGCCACCTGCGATCTTGAACGCCTCAGTTGGTCCGGTCATATCCTCCAGAACTTTGGCGATGATGCCCGATTCGTCAGGTTTGAACGCTCCCTCATTGAGAACTGATACATGTTCCCTGTTCGTGGCACACATGAGGAAGACCCTTTGGCGAAATAGATTCTTCTCGATGACAGACCAAATTGCCGTTTTTCCCAAAGTCCCCTTCTTGGTTGTACTCAAAATCGAATACTGTTTTCCGAATTGCGAGTACATTGACCGCCACATCCTCTGATCCGATGTCACCAAGATCCCTTGGAGCCTCATCTTCTCAATCAGCTCCTCTGCGATCCTGGACGTAACAGAGTCCACTCCGTTGAACATGGAGTCATTGTTGATGGCGACCATCAGGGGTCTGGACGTAACTTGATCAAGATCGAGCACCCCTTTGACAAACTGATTCTTGAAGTCGTTTTCAAGCATGACACAATGAGGTGGTTTTTGTGCATGTAGGAACTGCAATGACAACCAAAGGTGCACAGTTATCAAACCATCGTCGACGGTATCCGTGCTGAGGTACTGCTTGACTTTGTCAAGGGTGTCGAGGAATTGCTGAAGGGGTCGTTCTGCTTCAGAATCATGGATTTTGAACACCTCGACACTTTCCCATCCCATGTCAGCTAATCCCATTTGGATGCCATGCGTCCCACTTGGGTTCCCACACGGAACATCAGGTCGGTGATGAGGATGGTTGTTCCAGCCCTGAAATCACCTGCCAACATGTCATGATCTCTTGGACCGCTTGGTGCCTCGATGATCCTGCAAGCAAGTGGGTTGGTGATCATCTTCTTGATGCGGCCAAGGTCAGATTGGTTGGCGACATTCACGTCGTGATGCCCTAGCATCATGAGCATTCCTGCAGTCGACAAATAGCACCCTGTCCGCGTCAGCATGTACTTGCGGACGACGTGGCTGTAGCACCTCAGCCAGTCTTTCTCGGAGATGGTAGACGCGGTGTCCTCCGTCACGACTGCCGGATTGCAGATTCCGAAGACCATGCAAGCATATGCGGTCACTCTCCTCAAGTATTGTGCCCAAGGTGCTGAACCTGAAGTGCTGGCAGCTTGAGCTGCTGGGCCTTGGACGATTGATAGAAGAAAGTGATCCCGCCCGTCCATCCATGCTGAGGTGATGAACTCGGAGTTCCTTTGATCGGGCATTGATGAAGTTCTGAAAAGATATCCATTCGGTACCCGAGGAATCACCCAGTCCTTTCTTGTAGGAGGTGTAGATGGCCTTGCCTTCGATGGTGGAGCTTTTGGTGGTGGCGCACTCCCAGCTGCAGAGCTGTAACCATCGTGTCCACCGGCGGTGGAACTATTAGGCCCAGTCTGTTGTTGTTGCTGTTGTGCCCGCTGTGCATCGGCTTCCCTCTGTTGCTTGTCATTCATCATTCTGATAGGTGAAGGATCCCAACCTGGATGATCCGGTTGACTTGGAGGGTTTCTGCCGTCTCTCGGCATCAGCGGGATGTCCCAGCCATCAATGTGGGAGACCTCTGTGGCTCCTTGGCCCATCTGTGTGGTGGCAGTGGTCGTCACATAGTCGCGGATACAGGAAAATGTCCTGTTCCGTTTCTCCACCTCCTCAAACATGCCCTGGTCGGCCCTCTCAATGTTGTAGCCCCCCAACTCCCATAGGTCGTCGCGGAGGTCAATGGCCTGTTTCATTCTGACCAGATCAGTCTTGATGATCCCGCTCAGGTATGACATTGATTTGAAGCTTTCCAATTTTGTCATCCACTCATGTAGCATTTTGGAGATCATGAGAATGGGTTGCAAATGGACAACAGCTGCCGTCCGTTCCAAGCTGAGATCATAACTCATTGACATCCAGTCTTCCAGGACATTCTGGACGATGATGGTTTTACCCTGGCTGCTGGTCGCTCTGGCATTGTGACGTCGGAGTGCATAGCCGAGGCTGTAGCTCTCCTCGTACATGATGTTGACCAGATATTGGATGCGATTCTCAACTTCATATGGTTCAGGTTCCTCTCTCCGCATCACTTCAAACGACCACTTCTCCCATTTTCGACGTGCAATTTCCTCGAAGTTCGTCCTCTTTCGGATTTGGTAGCAAGGACTTCCATACGGAGGATACGTCTGATTCAATGATCCAAGGTTTGCTGGGCTAGTATTTGCGATCTTGTCGCGCAAGTCTTTGACTGTGATCTCCTTGTTGATCATACTGTTTTGCCCAGTATAGTGGTCTTTGAGGGTATCCCATAGTTCATCTATTCTGATTGCGCACTCGAAGGTGCACAACATCTGCATGATGCTTTTCTCATCTGGATTTCTAGCGGCTCCTTCCACCAATTTCGATAATCGGGCCCCTTTGTCAATGAAGCTGATGGCAGACATCTTCAACTCATTTTCGTTGGTCACTTTTGATAACATTTTCAGGAGCAACCTGATTGCATGAGTTACGAACGCCCTGCCACTTCTATCCATGACAAAAGCTAAGGCCACAACGACAGGAGGAGAAATCTTCACTCGATCCAACCATTCGTCGAGGTCCTTGTCCTTGTAACCCCTGAAGTTTGCCTCTTCATAGGTTGAGGGACAAAGTTGATTTCAGCAAACTAATGCCTTTGGCCGCTGAAGGGATCACAAGGTCAGTTCCAGCCATTGCGAAGACCGAAGTGAGGTATGCGGAATCCGGATCCGTCAAGGCGCACCAACGACGCAGGTAGCAGCCCGACTTCACCTTCAATCCACCTCTAACGGGATCCGGATCCGCCAATATTGATCCACGACGTGGATACAACCTCAGCTTCACCTTCACACCGCCTCGTTGGGTGATGAAGTTAATGAATAGTTGTTCATTGATGGTCTTCACGTTGGTGTTGCATTCATAGTCATTCATGATGACACATGCACATGACTTCGACTTATAGTAATCTTCCTCTTCCATAACCTTTGGTCGAAATCTCCTCCCATAAACGTTGTTAATCAACATTTGATTGGTGACACCTCGAAGGATAGATCTGACAATCTTCTCGGTATATAATTGTGTTGCACGTGTTTCTCTGCCCGCACATTGACCGTGAGTGTGTGAGCCATCACATTTCACATGCAAGTCAAAGAACTCAACCCCCCATGATACGATCCTCCACGGTTTCTTGATTGCGGTCCCGACATCTTTGAATTGTGACTTCAAACCATACATGCATCCATCAAAGTCATGCACAGTCGATTGGGTCCCATTGATCAGAAACTTCATTCTCTCATCATTCCAATAGTCGCATCCCCGAGGTAGTTCCAACAATGCCATTGCATGCGAAACATGTACACGTTGCAGACACAATGTGAACTCTTCCCATAGCTCCCAATATAGAAGTGCTTTCATTCTGATGTTGTGCGCTGTGACCTCACTCACATTTTTGTTTAACCGATTCCACGGTGAACCACCGGTGCAAGGTCCCGCAAAGAACACGCAGTCACTAGGACCCCTGATGCAACGTCTCCATTTTGCCCTTCCGTAGTTGGACATGAGGTTGTCATCTTCGGTAATCGTGACCACGTGCATCATCTTAAACCGACTCTGTTTGTGAATCTTGGTAATGATGCTTTGCGTTTCGGCACACATGAGGAGCAAGCATGGGGTATCATCCTTCATCTCATAGACGTTGAGAGATATGGTAACGTCATTGAGTATTTTCCCGAGAAAATCAGCATAGGATTGCTTGAAGTGATATGTCAGGATCTTCCCATTCTTTCGATGTAAATTCATCTGAATATCCCAATCATTTTGTTTTCTGGTCTCATGCTTCAACTTGTAATGATGGGCTATAAACATGTCATCCAATGGAATGATTTTCATGTTTCCATCAAGGATACAGGTGACCACAGTGTCCTGGCACGATGCCCTGTCCTCCACGTCAGACCCGCTGTCCATCACATCTTTGATGTCTGCATTGGATATGATCTTGAAGGTAGTGGTCCCTGTCCAAAATTCATTTCTTTTGTTGGTCTTCTCGATGTTATTTCCCGCCAATCTCCATGAGTCATGGATCAATCTCCCACTTGACTGAAACACTTGGTTGGTTTCCCGTTCATCTCTAAACCGTCTCAGCTTACATGGCAGAAAGTCAGCCTCTTTGGGGGTAAACATCTTTCTTCTTGGTATTTTGTGTACTCTCATCAATGTTGTTTCATCCTTCCATATCCATTCATCTTGATCACGTTCATTTTTGGATATTTTCTTTCCCTTTCTTGATGACGTTGATGGGTTATAGGCTTTGTCTTTTGACACCCTACCAGCAATCACATCACCACCAGCGAATACAATTCGTTGTCGATTGGGATCTTTGTTTTCTGTGGGATATGGATCATCATCGGGGTCCCCCGTCGGAGGAAATCCCATTGGAAGACTACCCCATCCAGAACTCCCCCCATGAACAACTCGAAGGAGCGTGTTGATCACCCGAGCAGTACCACACGGAGCTGCATGAATGGTTGTGGGTTCATTTCCATGGGATTGATGACAAAATAGTTGACCTACTCCCACAGTTAACTGAGGATACTTCAGGACGTGAGTCTGACGAGTCGGCACCGCAGCAGCATGGAGCCCTTGTCGTGCTGTTGACGCCAGGTGTCCCGGTGAGACAACACCAGCTGATTGCCTAGTAATCACTGACGGTGATATACTAAATTGACACGGATGGTATTGGAAACAAGCTCGTTCTACCCATTGATCAAAACGGTCTTGTTGTTGAACGGGTGGAACTCGATCCTCAACCTTGATCCATTTGCCATGAGATAGTATCCAGGTACTTCTCAAACAATCATGAGGCAATGATACACCAGGTGGTCGCTTTCTAAAGAAAGTTGGCGTCTTAACAACCAATATGGGATCCATACCAGGTAGTTGTTGTACTTGTTCTTTACCAGAAAGACCCTTCTGATACACCTCAGGTGGTAGAATAGGTATTTCGGTATACGGAAAATTGGGAACATCTTGAGTTTTGGTTTGAAACACTTGTCGGACAGTGGTATCAACATCCGTGGTAGGTGAGACCATATCGAGCAGATCTTTCGTACCGATGTCACCAGGGTCCAACAGGTTGATGAGCATACATGCTCTTTTCCATGCTAACGGATTCTTGAAACCTTTGGTGTGAATGTCAGCGGCCATTTTCGAGGTCACCTCATACATGAGTACGTTGTTTTCCCGAGTAAAATGTTCATGGAGGGAAGTGATGGCTATGCCATGGGTCCTCTCAAGATGCCGCATAGTGGGGTTACGACCCGACCTGACTACACCGATCATGCCCTGATTGTCATCATGAAACAATAATTTGGGCGACTTTCCCGTCAGCGTTTCCCAGATGCTCATTGCGGGCAAGCCCATAGTACGGAGGGTGACATCGGCTGCGACGATTTCGGCCTCAGGCGTCGAATGGCTTACGCATCCTTGCCGTTTGCTGCCCCCGGACAAAGGAAACCGAGTGTGGTTACCCTGGATATGCATATGAGACCCTGAAGTTGATCTCAAAGACTGGGCACACCCTGCAAAATCAGCATCAGCAAATAAAGACAACGTCAATTCATTGAAGTGGTCCCCAACCCATCCGGTCATTCTTTTAGATAGGCTGGAATTCACGTAGCACATTAAGTGATACAACTTTGCATCGTCATCAATTGTCCACTTTGTTACATTCCTGGCCAGGGAATTAATGGAACGAAGCAGATCAAAACGAGCAATCCTCGCCGCGTACAGCAGCTTCATCAACACGCTAGCAGCGTGTGGCGCTAATGCACCTCTCTCAGACTCCCCAGGCGAGACGTCTTCCTCTTGGGTTCCTTGTTCATAAAACAATGGAGCGTCCGGATCAAACTCATGAGTGCACCATGGACAAACTTTCTTGTTCTTGGGGTTCCCGGGACATGGTGCTCTGGACTTATGCTTCTTTGTTTCTTCAGGTAGACTTGGAGTGGATACGTGTTTCAACTTCGTATCTTTTCCAACAATGTCCAAATACTTCTCCACTGACAGCTTCAACAAACCTTCCATGTCATAGGTCATGGTTGACACCGGGGTTCCATCATGAAGTTTGGTAGATCCC